>JADWOT020001859.1:15037-113000 GCA_036345935.2 Taenia hydatigena | reverse complement strand
GACTTATTTTGGACCGTGAATTATCGCTTCGCATAAGCGAAGAAGTATTCTACAATTCGTAAGGATTTGCTCACTCCTGCAAAATTACCTTATACTTCTCTGATAGCTTGGACTACTTTGGCAAATTGTGAGCGATGAGAATAGAGATTTGAGCAAGTCACCTGTCTGACTATGAAGTTGCAACATGCCAATGCATCTGCTTAGCCAGACATTTGCCAGTAATGTTCAGCGAGAGATGAAAAATTGTCTCATCTGGTCCACACAATGCAGCACGCGTGCATCCAAGCTAAGGTCGCACGCAATGCTGATAAGCAAAATTCACTGTTAAGGCCATCTAACTCTTTGCTCGCCCATCACTCAAAAAAACTCAATGATATCCTCAGGAACCGCTTTAATACAATAGACAATGAGAGCGCTAAAAGTCGACCACTGCATACAAAAATGAAACTACTGCAAAACATGAAAGATAGAGCAACACATCAAACGACAAGCATTTTCTAAATATGAAATGTTCCAACGGGTCAGATCTCGTACACTTCGTGCACGCCATATCATGCTGTTGTCAATGCTGCCAGCTTGCCTCGCCACTAACCATTATGAATGTTGTCAAATGTCGGCTACTTGGAAGCCCTACCCGACGGTGTTGTGCACCTGCTATCATGCTACGCCCACCTGTTTGGCGATGATTGCAAGGTGGAACAATAAACAGCAGCACTGATGAATGCGCTATCAGGTGCCAATGGCAGAGCCAAGGTAGATCAGTGAGAACAACCGCGATTGGAGCTACACCATTTCAATGAAAGCATTTAATCTACTCCACGTCGGCCGACGTGGAGCTTGAAACCACACTACCAAGATCGAGAGTACTGAGCAAACCGAACTCTCAGCACTAACTTCTTCCTGTCCACTCAAAACAATCCATACCACAGCACACTGCTTCTCACACCTGCTCCATCGGCAGCCCTGTCAATCACATCTTTCCCCACCACTGCCATTACCGCTACAGCTGCAACCCCACCTTATCCACCTAGACACTCCCATCTGCTACGCACCAGCACTCACAATTATATTACAGGCACTCGCACCCCCAAATATTGGTAGACATAAGAGATGAAAGACAAGACGCATTGCCATTTACATGCAATTACTCACCTATGCCTCATTATCACTAGCCCCTCCAGCGGCTATAGAGTGACATCTAGCACCAGATATGTTAAGCACACGCAAGGCTGGCCGAGATCACTTACAGGCTAAGCGAGTATCGTACTCCTAGACTGCTAGGCCGAACTCACGTTCACTTTTCCTACTTAAATCTTCCACCCACCTACCCAACCATTCAGTCAATCAGCCAGCCACCACTTCGCAGCGCAGAACAGCACAATGTCGTTTAATGCAACACATTCCCTTCCTTTTAATCCACTGCCAACCATTCACTCTTCGCTATCCATCTCTACCCTCTCTGAGCCACTCCTCCACACTCCCTTTTTTCCGCCGCCGTCATCACCTCTCACACCAAACACACATTCTTCCCCAACGAATACTTTGGCTTGCCTGCGTTTGCACAACCATCAATCTTCTCTACCCATCCACTCACCATTTTTCGACAAGTGATTCATTTATTAGCCGACCCACACGTTCATCTCCTTTCGTTGCTACCCACCTACCGATTCACCTGTGTTTCTTCGCCGTCACCGCAACTGGTAGCCAAAAATCCCCATCATAAAATGAAATTACGCACGCGCATGATGTCGGTAGGCCAGTAGACTTGCGAGGGCAGCTGCAGCGTACCAACAAGCGGCGTCTACCCATACCAGAAGCGGGTTTGAATCCAAGTTTGTTTGTGTTACTTTGCGATTTGTACTTCTCTGCATTCATTGTTCGTCTTCTTATCTGTAGTATTAAACAACGTTCGTAAATTGTTTTGCCCTTATTTTTAATGGGGTGCGATAACATTGGCTTTAAATTAATTGGTTGTTTGCTATGTCGTTACATTGGGCTTGGTATTCCCTTTTGCCCAGAACTGAACCAAAATTTGCAGAGAGAGAAACCTTGCGTTTTTTTATTCATTGCATTATTACCACCTACCCCAATCTTTTTCCAAAACTTGCGCGCAATCGCTGAAAACAAAACTAACCCGTCTTTGTGCCAAGGGTAGAGAAAACCGATCCAGTGAATAGCGATAATAATTTTAAACATCCCTACAACTAGAGAAGAACAATACGTGCACTGACCTGCCTCATTGTATCGCATAATCTTATGGTCATAAGTGATCCTGTGATTAACAAAATCAACCAAATACCTTTGGCACCACGATTTCTTGCCTGGGTATCCAAACACTTTCATGTTGTCTATAGCATCCTCTTAACCACCTGAGCCCTCACCTCCGTGTCCTGCTCCGACTATGCGGATAATGTCAGTAGGGAATCAAGCCTGCACCAATGGTGCATGCTACCTAAGGACAGCACAATAGTAGTAGTTGCGGTACATCACTCGTCCTCAGAAGCAAGGTGGGTGGATAGATGACACCAGGTTGGTCTCTATTCAAGGGTGCAAGTGTTGCTAGCTGTTAGCACTTTTGAATAGCCTCGTAAAATGCCAGAAGTTATGGTCCACGGCTATTCGTTCTACATTTTTTGGAGAGATTAGCATTTCAAGTACTGTTTATGGAGCTGTATAAGTATTATTTTGTAAATTGACTGGTAGCGCTTACGTTGAAATCAGGTTAGACGGCACTGATGTCGATTCGCGTGCATTTTCGAGTCTTGCATTTGGCTCTGTGGCCAAAAAATTTGTAAGCTTGATGTTGTGCAGGAGGTTGTCGATTGCTGAAGCCGATCTATTTCGGAGAAATAAGATATTTTCATATTTTGGATTTTGTGATAGCTGTATTTTAATGCAATTTTCTGTTTTATAAGGACTCTGAGATAGTGAAATTGTTGTGAAGCCTCCACGCAGTTGCTTGAAAGGGGATTCGGTAGCCATTTGTTCTCAGATGCACGCGGGGTGATGGTGATAAGCGTATTGTCGGGTTGTGGAAAGTGGCTGGGGTCGTCATGTGCACACGGTGCCGAATAGGTGCATTAATTGCCTTCTCACAGGTAGCGATTTCGGTGGTCGATTGTCCGGGCAGAAAACGGGATTACGCAATTATTATTGAATATTTAGCCGTTCTGAAGAATGTGGTGTTAGAGCTGCAGATACTTTATCGGTACTATCATGTTCGTTGTGTGGACACAAATTTGTGGGTAGGACTAACTGAGGTGGAGCATATCGAGCTCATCCATCCTTTCAACCATGGCTTTTGAGTGCGCGTGTTCTATTGCCTCAACTAGGTGTTTTATGTAAAAGAGAATACGAGATCTAGCCTGCTAGCGCATGTGCTCGGTTCGGTGGTTTTTTTGCAATTTATCATTCCGTCTTTCATATGCTTACTTTACTGGACTTTTTCTGCCTTTTTGGTGGTAATGGGGCAGCAATACTTTACGCCATGCTGTGACCATTGCGATTTGCCGAGTAACCACGTGGTCAACACCAATGACTAAATTAAGACAGCCAGTGAAGTTGCTTACCTTTCCTCCGGCCACATTAATTTCTTTTTACGAAACATTTGCAAATGAATAGAATTGAGCGATATAAATGTGAAAATTGAAATAATAAGCGCATTATAGAGTAACACTTCGTGATTAGTATATGTATGGATAGATACAGTCTCAATTGCCATCGCAGCCTCAACCATTATAAAACCTAAAAAACTTCCGTTTTATTAACCACCACTTAGAGACCCATTGTTTACAGTCTTTGAAGAAACCGCAGTGTCATTCCCACATATAATGGCAGGGGTGCAAAGATGTGTTAATTTTGCCTTGACGAAACGGGCGCTGAATGATGTCAATTGTCAATGCGTATTTACCAACCAAATGCCTCTTTATTTACCTATTTTCCAACACAAGTGAAAGCGAGAGCAATCTTGTAATTAGCAATAAGTGAGAAAGGTATACATCGGTTGAGGATGCATGACTTGCCGCATATTATCTACGTCAATCATACAAATCCTGTGGTACCAAATGTAGAAGCGACAATGAAGCAAATACTACGGAGGTGGTCGTTGTCAATGCTAGTTCCCTCATTACCATTCGACTGCCAAAATTCTTGAGGTTCTCTTAAAACCTTTCTTATGGGCCGTGATCACATAAGTTATACATAATCTCGTCTGCTCATTCCGTGCCACCAAATCTTTTTTTCATTTTCGATGGGCTCTCCGCCTCCTGGTGAATTTAAATGACATCAAGCCAAGATATAAAAAAGCGATTCCATGTGATAAAGCTAGGGCTAAATTGCCCGAAATAGCCTTTGCGTTAACTTAGAACGGGTTTATACTCAAGCCTATGTGTACTCACATCGTTACATAGCATCAGAGTGGTCTCTTTGGGAGGTTTCTACTCTGCGTACCATTCTTAGTCATCTATCCTAGGGCGACTAATCTGTCTGCTGCCTTGACTGATCAGTACCTCATGGAGTCCCGCACTCACAGCAACAATTCCCACCACAGTAACCAAATGCGTATTGGTCCTCTGTCCAGTTGTCAGGCCTTGGAACTCTTCAACAAGGCAGATACAGCAAAGGTCCAGCATTGTTTGGCTATAGATTTCCAGATCGAGTGATTTCATTTAAGCTAATGGCTTTATGGTTAAGACTGGTGGCAAGAGTCACCCTGAATTTGGTTTTTTTCCCTTTCGCCTAATCTATAGCATATTAAACTTAACAATTCCACCCGATTCTTATTCCATAAGCGTTGTTGATCCTAATGGACGCACCAGCTAATGGTCGCACAGATAAATCAAACAAATTAAATGCAAACCTCGTGTCTGTGTCAGTCAGCGTAGCAGGTCAAACGATTACCGAATATAATAGGCCAGAAGGGCAGGTCTGAAACCCCTACCCAGGCGGTGAAACAAAAGTACAGCTCCGGTGCTAAATTTTATTTCACACTGCGTAGTTAGAGCAGCCTCTCCTACCCATCCACCAATCATAGGTGGGATAGGTTTCCATGGGACTCTTTTACCACGATAGCGCATTCGCATTCATGCTAAGTTTTGAGAGTTATACTTCTGTGATGGCCGAACTGTAGACTTAGAAGGAGATGAACAAGGGTAAGAGTGGGACATGCAGCACTAAAATAGGATCTTGCAATCAAATGGCTTCGGCGCACACCACCACGCAGCCTACGCCAGAGCAGTCTCCGTCATCTACTCAGTCGTTTGCTATTTGATCATCAGGTCTGTGCGTACACGTCGTGCTCTTCCTTGCAGCATCGCAACTCGTTTTAATTACGCAGTAGCTAGACTTGACTCCTCCTGACAATCGCGCTTTGGTCCACTCACCACTCCTCCATCTCCATATGACACAAATTTGCGGGTAAATACACACGTGTATGTACATATGTACAAGAATGCAAACGAAGAACCAACTCTCGCAGAGCAAACACATTTACTTCTTCACAGGAACAGATGTCTCGCCGCCATGTGCCTCGACGAAGTACATAGTTTTCGATGTGGATTTCATACTCATCCACGTCACTCGCCTGGTTACAAGCGTAGCGTTCGAAGCACTTCGTATGCCGAATAGCATACTCTGTTTGTGGATTCTCTAGGTCAGTCGGGTCAGGAAAACCAGCAGTCTGCATCGATCCACCAGCACTGACAGGTGACGAAGCTGCATTGGCTCACATACTGCAGATGACTTTACCATGCTCCTCCCTTGTCAAAGTGGATCCGCGATTCGTCTCCTCACCCTCCCTTTCAACGAGGCGGAATTGCCTCTCCAGCGCATTCTTCATTGGCTCACACATGAGGCACTGTTGATCCTAACAATCGCAGAAATGCAGGCTGTGGATGGTGTCCGTAATGAGCCACACCAGTCAGCGTATACTAGAAGCCGAAGTTGCTTTTAAAGTACTAATGTCCGTTTGACGTCATGGAGAGTATAGGCGACGTCGCGAATACCTGGAATAAACTTGAGATTGTCCATCACACTCAAAGGAACAGGTAGCTTGGATTGCAAGGCAAAGCAACAATTAGAGCGATGAAAGAGCGGTAAATCTTGTGGATCTATAATGCTTTAGGCTACGTAATTTTGAGTTACAATGCTTACCAAAGTGGCCTGTGAGACACAATCTTGCACCTGTACGAAGCGGTACTCACCTGACTGATTAGATGAATGAGTTCCTTACGCGCGCCACCGTAAGAGTACACTAAAACAAGCACAGCCTCTTCTTATCACTTACATATTTTCGGACAAGGTGGCATTTGTGGGTAAATTTAGGAGTTATTACTCATGTTTGGGAATGCTAAAAGCTATTTCACAGTGTCTCACTGTCTAAGGCATGATTAGTGGAGAGCAAAAATTGCTTGTATCACTACTGTGGTACACACTTTTGATTGAATGCGCCTTGTAGGTGATTGCGGAAGGACAATCTGAGCCTTGATTCGGAGGAGTGGGTCAAATCTCCTGACGTAGATGGTGCTGCCTCCTAACTCCTGTTAACGCGCTGCCTATCAACTGTTTCCATTTTACACAATAAAATGTCTCAGGGCATTCAACTTTTCCATACATGGGTTTGTCGCATGAACGATACTCTCGACGACGTCACGCGGACACCAGTACTTCAAGAACAGCTTCGGCTTCTAGTACACGCTGATTGGTGTGACTCATTGTGGACACCCTGCACCGACCCACACCGTTCCGCGATTCGCGAAGTGTATCGGCACACTGAGAAATGCGGAGCAGGAATGGACTGTGAAACTCCACAATGCGCTGCCATTAGACAGCTAGTATTGCATTTCTGCGAATGCAAGGATCAGCAGTGCTCCGTGTGAGCCTATGAAGAATACGTTGGAGAGGCCATCGAATTCTGCTCCATATAAAATTAAGGCGCATTTTACTCACCCATGTAAGTAGAAGTTGGTGCTTTTGAAATGACTACTTTGCAAACTTCAAATTATCGCCGTGAACGAGGAAGTATAGACTGCTAAGAGAATAAACGTAAAGTGGTTAAATACTCTGGAAGGACTCAAAATCAGTGTTTGATTAAAAGTCGAGAGAGTTCATTGGAGTTGCAATCGGATCAACACTGGCGGCTGATTGGGCAATCATAGTTGGCGATGCTGTAGGCCTTTTCACTCTCTAGAATTCTGGACGAGCACAGATAACACAAGCTCCATCATAGCGAATGATGTTCAAAGTGCGAACACATCAGCATTAGTGTAACCTTGATGTATTTCGCTACTACCTCCTTCCCTTTAAATAGCCTTCTTGCGTCATCACTGCAAATCATGCGGCGAAGGTTAACTGTACAAAAAGAATGGACGTTTGGTTAAATGTGTATTAGACGGATGCCAAATCGCTAGAAGAAAAGAAGATAAGGAAATGATAGAGTTTTTAAATGGATTACTATGGCACAAGTAAATATGGACGTGATAGCGACTTACTTCAATAGAGTAGATAAATTGATGCGTGTGCTGATGATGAATGACTTGATGGTTGTACCATAAATATTGGTAGTAATTTAAGTGTAGCAGTGACCATTTAACAGTAAAGCGAAGGGATGCTGGATGAAAAAAATAAGAATAGATCTCAAATACGGTCAGTTATCGAAGTCATAACATCCACAAGCACGTCACTGCCATCAGCATACAATAAGTAACAGGGCATTACAAAATCAGGTTTTATCTCAAGTCATCTGGACTAAGGTACTAATCACATCAAATTTTTAGGCTCAGGAGATAGGGAGTCCAATCGTGTCAATGGCAGTTGTGCTGTAGTTAGCTTGATCTTATTCATTTCTTCCTCCCTTGCAGGCATGAGTAAGCCATGTGGGAGATGAATTCTTCCTTGAGACCTCACCACCATCTGCAGAGCCATCAATATCTGATGAAATTTAAGCGTGAGCATTTATCTCTCTGGTTAGCAGTCGAGTGACTTCCTTCACTCTCATTGCGAAGGAGAACAGAAAGAGCACAGCACAATAAACTCGTACACAAACAGTTCCTTGAAGGAGTGCAATCAAATTGTGGCGAACAGACTTTCCATTAGAATCCAGTTCTGTGTTAAGTTCATTATTAAGCTAGTCGATTTCAATGCAACTCTTCCAATGTTGAAAAAGGTAGTATATTGCTAGAAACGAACTTTAACAGACCAGACGTGCATAGACGTTGATTTGGTCGCCGAATCATGAAATCTTTTGATTACCTTTCGAGACGGTCTTGAAGGGCCGTAAAAAGAAAACGCTATGCTAGACATTCTTAAATGCAATGCAATGAACTCTGGGTGCTTTACATGCAGCCCTCTTTTTGATTTCTATGAGGAGGAAAATGCTCAACTATCATTTCGATTAAGGGTGGCAGCTCACCTTAAAGACTTATTACTACATGCAGTGAGAGAGCAAATCTTTAAATAATGTGCGATTCCACTTCACTAATTTCCCTTCTTATTAGTTTGTTTTTAGAATGAGATTAAATGGCGAGGTTTTAATTATCATACAATGCAGTAAAACATAATTTTAGTCAGGAACTGTAAATAAAACAAAATCATCGCTACGCAAACGATAGTGATATTAAACTTAAATACGAATGAATCGGAAGTTATTAACAAACCTGACACAAATGCATCGACGCTATTGAATGTGAATAATCTCTGTAGCAGCATGCAAATTCTATTTCAGTGTCAGTTTACGAAGCCATGCCAACAAAACTTTAGCATTAATTAGAAAAGCGACGAGAAAATGGAGCACAAAATGGACACCCGTCATTGCTTGCAACGTGTGAATCGTCTAAATGGAAATCAAGGGTAGCCGAAATCACAGTGGTCAAGAGTAACAATGGAACGGTCGTCACACAAAGCACATGCGCGCTGATAGGCTGTCACATTGTAAAGAGTAGACTTCTATCCAAGCCCGCTGGTAAGAAGATCACAACTATTCATCGTCTACGCACTACAAAAGCTACTGACATATTTACCACTAGGGTCGCAGACGAACGACGATATTCACACCTCGTAAGGGCTTTGTAATTGCTGTCTAGAAGGCGACAAAGAATAGCAAGCAATCGTTCCTAAGTCTAAGCGTGTGTTTATGGTTTCGTGACCGAATTGTTGTACCATGAATAAAGGTAGTAATTCAAGTGTTAAACTGGCAGTCTGCAGGTAAAGCGGAGGGGTTGGATAAAGAAGGCGAGAATGGATTTTAAATGCATGCAGTTGCCTGTGATGTTGTCAAAGTCACAACATCTACAAGCACGTCACTGCTATCAGTAAGCAATAAGCAATGGAGCTAAGGATCCCGGCTTCATCTCAAATCGTCTGAATTAGGGTGATGGTGGCATAAAATCTTGAGGCGCAGGAGGGAGGAAAATATATTTATGCTAATGAGGCATGTGTCATAGTTAGATGATCTCATTCAATTCTTCCTCTTTTGCAGGCAAGATTAAGCGCTGCGTTTTGTTTGACTTTTTGTCTTAATTGTAACCCTCAAATTTGGTGTCGGCTGTAATTATTTTCTCATATTCATGAGAGAAACGGTGACACATAGAATCTGGTTGAAATGCATTGAGCATTTATTTGGACATGGTTCTTCAGGTAGCAACCTTTTACGAATGGTGCTGTATCACTCGTTTGTCTTTGCAATTTCACATTGCATTTACCTCGCTTACTTTTGTAATGCGAAGACATACCGCCTCCACCTGGTATGAAAACTTGCACCAGTTTTACACGATTCATTGCTTAACTTGCCCATCTTCAGCGTTTGCTGACCCAGAGTTGACTACTGTGCGGTGCGCCTTATAGCCGTTTGAGTACTACTCCCCTACCACCACTAGATGTTTACTTCAATCTGAAGGAAGGAGGGAAGTAGAGAAGCCGCAGGAAGAAAAATTTTATTAAATGCGGTAGAGTAAGTTGGAGGATGGGTAGGTGGTGGAATGTTGGTGAGGTGTATGCATTAAAGTAATTAGGCAAACAATTGGCCATCCAACGAAAGGCCAAAGGAGATCCCACTGAAGAACGAATTTGGAGGATAGAGTGAGATTAATGTGCCTTACGCACCCTTATACACTCAAGTACCCACAAATGTTCTTGTCTGTTTCCTTGTGGCACGGATTAATGCGACTCTTCAAAAGGACGAAAACAAACATGAGCAGCCACACATACAGACTCGAACAGACAAGCAGACAGGCAGAGATGAAGTAAGGGATTAAGTAAACATTCTTGCCCAAAAATTGCAGAGCACTAGGTAGAGAGGCGCTCTACGAAGAGGGGCAGGCAGGAATCGGACCAGCTTGAAAATCATAAAGTAGGATTAACGTATTGATATTCGCTTTAGGGGAGGCAAGTGGAAGTAAGGAGGAAAAGGTGAAGGTGTAGGAGATGAAATTAAGGCGACCTGGTGCAAGATAAACTGAAATAGACAAAAGAAACACAAAAATAAATAATTTTTATGGCATTTCAAGATAGACTATGCGCATTGTAATGTTGTCGGATCTATTCTAGCTTGTGCTAGCCCCAACCTGGGAGATGAAGGGGACTTACTAAGAGGGCGCTGATGAGCGATGAGGTAAGAAGCAAAGGAGAGAGGAGAAATTTGGTTTTGTGTTCGGATACGGTGAAGATGAAAGAAGCGAGACTTTTTAGTGTCACTCAAGTGAAAAACGAGGGTAAGGAAATAAGATGTAGGAAGAACTCTTGGCTTCGGGTATGTTGGATGTACAAAGCACGAACGGTGGGACTTAATGCAATTTACAGTGCTTGAGAACTTATTGAGAGTAGTAGGAGAGGAAGGAGACACCCACAAAAGATGTGTTGGAGTGGGACATGAGAATTTGAGGAGTAGACAAAAAAGCTTCTTTCCTGCCATTTCGAGGACTTCTTCAGACCTACTTCTTACATGTGTACCTCGCTCCCTGATATCTGCGAGAAGGAAAGACAGACCCTCATTTCACTTGACATGGAGTTGTGTCGAGTCGATTGAGCAGGCCAAAATATTGTTGGGATTGACCTAAATGGTAACGCATAAGGCGCCTCAAAAGGCATGGTATTCACGATGGATCAGTTGGCCCTGTCTGCCCTCTTCTTTCCTATTTCATCCACACCTATCATGATCTAGGCTGAGTAGATAATCTTTTCCGCTTTGACCCAGTTTAATCTAGTCAGATCTAGTAGAACTTAGTCATGCGAATTGTGCTACAGTGCTTCTAAAGTAGAAAGTGAATGTTGGGCAAGTTGTTGTGCATCTGTGGGTCTCCTGGTGGTGCTGCTTACTTAGTTATTTTAAATGCAGCACAGCAAGTGTAATTCTGGGCAGGAATTGATTAAGAGAACCGATGACTTACCTCTAAAGAAGGAAGCGGCGTTTCTGATGCGCATCCTATGCTTAAACGAATCATTGCCTTGCATTACCAAAGACAATAACGGCGCTGGAATTCCTTCAGTGGAAGCAAAGTAACATGGACTTTCAGCTGAAAGAGACTAAATAACTATCAAGATAGAGACAAATGGACGAAAAGCCGTTGAATTGGAAGGAGAGAGCGTGGATAAGAATAGAAGAAGAATAAAAATGGGCACCGTAGAATGTCTCTGCACAATGCTGCAGTGCAGCATGCTTTTCTTCCTCCTTTCTTTTTCCTATATATTCCTGAACTGATCAATTTGCCTGCTCTTATGACCATGTTGCCAATCAGAGCACTGTGGAATGTTAAAATATGCCAAGCATAGTTTTGCCCTTCCATGTGATATGCACCAAATACCAGATTTGATAACACTGAATTGATGCACGCAATCGAAGTAAGAGAGAATGAGGAGGAGACACCATAGGTAGAGGGGAAGAGAAGTGAGTAATGTCAAAACCTGCCATTAATTTATAAGGAAGAGAAGTAGAGGAAAGAGGAAAGGATGGAAAAAGGCCATCTTTTAGTGCCTCTGCATGGTTCCATGGCTCTGCGTTTCTCATTCGCTTCTTTCTTGCTTCCACGTGTTCCTGAGTCTTTTCTATTTGCCCATTTACCTGACAATGTATCTGAGTGAAGCTTGTGGTAATCGACTTTGTCGAAGGAAGCTGGCTAGTCCAATTATTTTGCCGCAACAAAAATTACACCAAGTTGTCAGTTAAAATGACTTTGAAATTACGCATACAAATGAAGCAAGGGAGGAGGAGGAGGAGGAGAAGAGGGAGCAGGGATTAAAGGGAAGGAGGTGGCGCAACTTATTTTTGTGTTCTACTCTTTTTTCTTTTTGGCCCTTTGCCTTATTTGTAATGGTGGAATGGGAGGCTAGAGGGTTTCAGAGAGATTGATGAGGAGGCGAATGGGGTGGCTGATGAATAGTAGACCTAAGATGAGTAAATGACGAAGCAGGACCAAGGCACTGACAAGGTACCGGATGGTGGAAACGATGATAACCTGACGAGGCAGGATGAATGGCAGGAGGCAATGGAGTGCGTTCGTGAGTATATGCGGCGTTTGGCTGTGTGATTGATTTTTCTCACTGAATCGGTGGCACGTGGCGCGCGATGGTTTTGTGGAAGCAGTCATCACTCGCCCTTGTGGTTCTTCACTTTGGCTGAACTTTGTACATTATAGTGCATGTTAGGGAAACGAGGGGAAGGAAGGCGTCTATTAAAACAGATTTTTCTTGATTAAAATGTGTATCATGATCAAGATTGTCTTCCTTCGAGTTCTTTCTCAGATGTTGCCCTTCATTGACTCATGGTGCGATCCTTCTAATTACCATGGACATGAAATCCAGTCTGGTACTTTGTGGCAAGTACAGATGCCTCCAAATTTAAGCAGCGCACACTACTAGCCTTTACTCCGAGGCATTTAAAGCTTGTCGCGCTGTGCACACTGGCCGCTGGTGACTGCCCAGATGCACCAAGAAGGAAGCTACTTACGCATTTTCCCCCATTTGCCATCGTATTTACCCACAGCTATTGATTAACACTGCAGTGCACCAACTACGCATCATTGGCAAACTTTTCAGATTCTCCAACTTTTACAAGTTCTTTGTCAGCCAATTGATTTCATGCTCGAGCATGCTCAAGAAGCGAAGGCTGCCAACCAGTCAGGACAAGAACCCTCGACACATTCAACCAAGTCCCCACCACCTTTCACTTAAAGCAGAGGCAAGTCAGATGCAAGCGATATATGTCATCAGGAATTGATTAGGCTTGCGCATTCTCTACCATCAACGCAAGCAAAGTTGTTAATCGCAATATAGCACTGTCGAACCCCCGGAGACCTCTCTTTGCTACATGTCGCCTTTCAATTTGAAGTGTAGACTTGCAACAGGTCGAAACACAAGAGGAGGCAACGTGATGTTCTCACAAACAGCAGCTTAACAAACGTGTAGAACATAATGAGTGTGCCAAACAGTAAACCATACAGCGTTCCCTTTGGTATGGTAATTCTTTCCTTAAAATAAACAAATCATGTACTTTGAATACATGATGCTCTTATTTCATATTTGACTGTGCTTATTTTTTGAATGCATGCTGCTACTCAATACAATTATGACACGGTCTATGCGTGTTGACAATTTATTCATAAACTGTTGCTGCAAATCAGTTTGCTATCCATACAAACTGAATGAATGAGGAGCACTGATTTCATTACTCATGGCTAGGCTCCATCCATGACTTCGCCACGTACTCTGAGCAAACCTGCGTTACCTCCTAAGGCTTTCAGTTGCTACTGTTAATAAATTTATTCTAAGGGGAATATCGTAGAAGCGTGTAGCAGGTTTGTGCGTGGTGGCAATGTCACAATTTGTTATATTGGGTCAGATTCAGCCCATCAGCTACGAGGGTCCTGATGTGTAGTTTGACTGACCATTGCGAATGGCCGCACTGCTTGCAAAGTTCCGTAGGTGGGTGGGCGGGTCGGTATGCGGCAATGTGATTGTCTGACAGGTGGATTCTTTGCCTTTACCACCTTCCTTTTTACATCATTCACAACTAGGTGTTAAAAGAAGCGAAAGTTGGTTCGACAATGGTAAGGAGAAGGGTGTTCTCCTTCCCTCTGAGTTACTTCTCTTCAATCTTCAATCACCGCGTTTTCGTAAGGTCTTCTTATGAAACAACACCATTATCTTATTGATTTTGTGCAGGGATGCCTTCATTAACAAAATGAATGTAAATAGATGCCTCTTTTCTCTATTCGACATCTCCCCCGTCTGCGTGCAACCTCTTACCCTAACCAATGTCCGATCAAATATCCACCTCCATGTGAAACTCCTACTGAGCACCAATTTAGTAGCAATAACGTCCCGCTTAAAAAACATTTCACCAGAAGCAACTGTCAGCAGGTGGACATTGAATGATGGGATAATGGAGTTGCGACAAAAATCGTCCTCATTCTTCTCCTCCTGAACCCTTTTGGCAACACACTAATAAAGCCTGTACACTACTGGTGTCGCTAGTTGTAACACACGCTACTCGTAAGGAGAAGCCTTACCTTCATGTAGTGGAGACTGTGCTGATGGTAGTTTGAGTAGGCATGCTTGCGTGCATACATTCTCATCCCATTCATCTTAAAAGTAGGGTGGACGAAATAACTCCCAGCAGGAAGCAGTGCTTCTTCAACGAGGTGTGAGTGAGGGCTTACGTGCTGACGAAGTGCTATAATACTTTACTAGTGTATCCCTATTTGTCACGGGTTACATTCACAACTTTAATTTTTCTAATCTAATTTCCTTCCTTAGGGTTGTTGGCCATCTGGCGGCGTTAAGGAGACTATGCAAGTCACTTGCCTGTGTACCAGGAATCGCATTGGCAGGACAATTTAAGTTCATGTTGAAAAGGCATGTAGATGTCATCAACAGTGTAGCGTCCCAAAGCTCCCTCGAAGGCAAAAGAAGGCAGAATGCCAGGGTAGAATATATATAATCACCGGACACAGGGAAATAGGCCGTTGGCATGGCCCGGAGGCCAGCCCACGCAGCTAGGGCAGTACGGCCGCCTCTGTGACCTTCACCAAAACCGGTAGTTCCAACAAACATAGTACTACAAACAGAATTAGGGCTATAAGAAATCACGAACAAAAGTACGTTGTAATAAGCCTTATAAATCAACTTGGTTACCAAAATTACACCTGATAATAGTAAAAATTTATTAACAGGAATGTCAAAGAAACGCTGAAGTTGCTATTTAAATTGCGACGATATGGGCTTAGGATTCTTGTATTATTATTTTAACCCATTTTTACAACTAGGATTCATCGCTAATTTTTTACTTACACTTGCCAAATATTTTTTTGTTCGCATTTTTACTTCATAAATTTACGATCACAACAAAAAACGATGCGTCTATGATTATTCTTAACGCGCTGCAAATGCACAAAAATTAAGAGCTTATTTGTTTTATCAGACAGCACTAAACCGCCTAGCCAGGTTTGTGCGCGATGTGCGTAAGTGGTGTTCGTTTTGTTGACCGTTGTTTTTGGTTAATGGGGCTTAATTCGCTCGAACAAGTGTGGAAGCTAGTATTTGGTGCATTTTTACTAGCTTTGGCTTGTTGTGTGTTACTAGGTCCCTTTCATGTCGATTGGCTTCCTTCGTACGTCTACATTCTAGAGTGAACGCGAAGGCGTCATAAATGTGGATGCTAAGACGTTTTATTTTCCAGCTGCGAGGTCTAATTACGTTCGTTTTTTCCTATGCAATACTTTAGGTTATTCGTAAGGTTGACTTGGCGATTTTTCAATCATTTTTTTTTAACGACTGTGGACTTTGCTTAATGGGTCGTAATTTTGTTGCGAAGAATTTTAACTTTGCCAAGTGCTTGGCACATACTCATTATTTTTGCTAAAAGTATTCATTGTGTGCCTTATTGTCCATTATCTTCACCTGTGTATTTGTTAGGTTAAATATTGACGTTGCCATCAAAATTTGCTGCTCTGCGGAAAATGGAGGCATAATGAGGCGCTTTACCCATTCCTCAGGTATGATTGGATTGCAGTTACTGAGTTGTTGTTGACTTCTCTGTGCAGCAAAGAATTCGATGCGCGTTGTTGTTTTGTTTGGAAACATACTTGCGTAATCTATTCGTAGGTCCTTTCACATTTTATTTGTGGTAAAAGGTGCGTTAGTTTTCATTCACTGGTTGTTGTTAGATCCTCTAAATGTTGACTGGCTTCCTTCATATGCCTACGTGCTGGTATAAAGGCAAGGGTCACGTAATGTGACTGTTGGGACGTTTTTTTTCCAGCTGCAGTGCCTACTCAAGTCCCCTTTTTTCTTTGCAATGTTTTAAGCAAGAATTGGAGATTGTTAGGGCAGTTTGAAATCGGTTTTTTTCTTTAATGACGGTGGATTTGGATTAGTGAGACAATTTTGTTAAGAAGTGCTTCAGCTTCACTAGGTACTTGGTGCCCATTCATTAGTTTCCTGCTAATAGGCATTCATTATAGCTGTATGCCTTCCAATCCATTCTCTATCTGTTTCCGTACTAGATTAGACGTTCGAGAGGTACTTGCAGATCCTGTCAAGGCTTCTTTTGCCAAGAATGGAGACATTATCTGTCGACAATGAGTGCGACTCTCGCCTTCGCTATTGCTTTACACGTTCCTCAGGTAAGACTGGACTGCTGTAAGTGAATGTTTTGCTGTCGTTTTGGGTAGCTATAAGATCGATGCGCTTTCTCATTTTGGGTGGAAGCATGCTTTTATAAGTTATCCGTAGGTCCCTTCGCACTTTATGTATGGTAAAAAGTGCGTCGTTTTCTTTACTATGATATCCGTGTTAGTGGAGCACAGATACATGCATGTGGAGAGCGTGGGACACTTGGTGACTTCACTACTCATTGACTTGGAGACCAGGGTTATTTTTGTGCTGATATGATCTTTGCGAAACGTGTTGTGTGGAAGGCCTCGGTGGTGGCTTAATGGTAGGTTCACCTTCGACGAAATGAGTTGGTGTCTGGGCGAGGTGGACGCAGCAGGAGAGGTGGAAGGAGTGACTAGTGGGAAGCTTTCTCATCACTACGCAAGCTGTACTTTGTGGCACTCAAACGCTTGCTTGCTAAGGTGTTTTCTCCTCCCATCAGTAGTAATGTTTGGAGGTGTTAGCTTTGCGGCGCATTGGACATTCACACACCGACTCTTCCATTGTTTGCCTTTTTTCCTTTTCGGATGCCACAAAGCTACTGTGGTGCTTGTGGTGGTGAGGTAACATTTGGTGAGTCTGTGGAATGATAGGCAGTGCGAGCTTGTGGAGTCATTGGCGGAAGCGACTCCGTCTCGGTTGTGCGATGTGGGTGTCGGGATGGAGGATAGTGTGTGTTGGATAGCATAGTGGGAGGTGTGACCTTTTATGGTGTTGGGCACAAGCGTTGGGTTAGAATGGCATGGCCGCAAGCTCAGCAGACTAAATGGAGTGTAGCGCCGATTGGTTTGGTATTGGGGGTTTGTTGTCACGTTGAGGAGTTGCGCTGGTGATTGTGTCGGTACCGAAAGGATAGGGAGAAGGAGAAGTGTTCCAGAGGTTTTATTTCAGACCTACTCCAGGTGGTCCTTCTTTTCGTGAATTCAGGCGCGGGTGTGTGTTTCTAAGTTTACACTTCGAAGTGTGTATTTATTGTCTTGCCGTCTACTAATTTTTTCGTTGCACGTAAATCTATGCACACTGATGTTTTCAGAATCGTCTAGAGCTCGCTTTTGTTACGTAAACGTATGTGTGTGTGTGTAGGGAACCCACTTTTTTGTTAATGAGGCTCGCGAGGGGAAATTGGACGAGTTTTGGCTGGTCGCTTTTTCGCGTTTGTTCGCTTTGCTGAACAATGGGGTGCAGGGGATTAATTGACGTAGGTAGGTAGTTGGGGATTTGTTAAATAGGAAGGGAGTGATGTTGTGGTGGTTGGGCCTCATTTGCTGGAAGGTTAGGTGAGGAGGGGAACTTACCAAGCACTTGCCTTTACGTGGTGCCAAAGTGGTTGCGGATCTAAAGTACGGCGAAAGGGAATTTTTACTTCCTCTGGAGCATTGTTATGTGATAGACATGGAGAAGTGAGTGAGTAGCACTAGGTGTCAAGCTTGCATGCAAAACTTGTAAGCACAGTGCTTCTGTGTTGTAATAGTCGGCCTCTGACCAACACTGGCTGCCTCGCCGTCACCGCCACCATTGTTCTCAACGCTGGTTACGTAACGCTTCCTAACGTCGTCGCCTTCGCAGTCAATTACGGACTCATCAGACTGCTTGCCAACAATAACACGCACCGTTGTTGTCGACGGTGGCAATAATGGCAAGAGGGAATGTGGACGCAGAAGCCGATCTATGGGAAGCCACTGAGACCACACCGAGGGCCTTCGGACTTGTCGTTGTCGACGGCGACAGCTGTGGTGTCAAAGCAATTATTAGAGGAGCAATGAATGCAACTGAGAGGTCTCTTACTCCTCCTCCTCCTTAGTGCGGACTATTCCTTCACGCAGGGCATAAGCAGACAGGCAGTGGCGCGGCTGCGTGCTTGGAGGAGGGTCTCAACATCAAGGGAGGCTGGGTGCGGCGTGTGTGGGTGCAGGGTAGGCAGGCGAGAGGGAAGGGAGAGGAGGGCGGTACCTTGGTAAATACTCCCCTGTGAGACAGTATTTTACAAGTTTAGTGAGATCTTATCGTAGGCTTACAATTGCACCACTCTTGCTTCTTATTTTCATTTTTTATCCAACATAAGATAGTAGTCAGATTTTGAGGCCTTTGGCTGTAACAACAACAACAACGGTATGGTGCGAGGTGAAGCCGATTTGAGGTTATATTATTTAAGGGCCCTCACACCATGCATTGATTTTTCACTACCTCTACATGTGTGAGCGTTGAGTGGGATGACTTATTGCTGGGATGTGGTTGTTAATTTGTAGGGGAAGAAGGAGAGGGCGGAGGCGAAGATTCTTAATGATTTAATGTCGCACATGCTTCTGTCTATTTGTAACATTTACAGTTCATGCCATATGGAAACGTTTTAACACCTACCAATTGTTTTGTCCACATTGCATTGCCAGATTTATAGCCATCAACCGCCTAATATTGCCTCTGTGACTCTGCAAAGGTGCACTACTGATCAGATGCGAAACTGAAGTTTTAACTTTAATGACTGGGAGAAAGGCATTCATCAAGACAGCATTAAAGACGGGGCTAGTAAGACGAGGGATTTTTGCAATACTTTTGTTGTTGAAATGGGGCCTTGAGAGACAAAAAGGCAGACATCGCACACCTAGTGATGGAGGTTTTGCGATAAAGTCCGTTAGCTTTGAACTTTCTGTTCAAAGGCTTTTGAGGCGAAGGGCAAGGCGATAAACTGGAAACGCGCTACATCGCTATCCATCGTGTAATAATTACGATCATCGCTCGTGTTTAGTGCATTGTCTTCTGATATGGTGGGCGCGTGTGTTTTAATTGAGACGTTTTTTGGTTGGATAAGCTCTGTTAGTTCAAGAAGGCAAGAAACTGTTCCATTTTAGGCTTCGCGTGAAGTCAATGATGGTCCGAACCTTAAGGATGACAAGAATGCATCTGTCTGTGGTGGTGCATCTTATATGCTTTAAGGGATTGCTGAAAATACCGAATTTGAAGTTTGAGTTCTCCATTGCTCTCTACCTCAGCCTCTTGTATCCTTTTCCGGAAGTCTATTCACAAATGCAATGTGGGAGCTGCATTTTCCAAATTGCTATAATGACCATATTGGTCGAGGCTATTGTGTTCATTGGACGCTGATGTAGCCACAGTTCCCTTAAAAGGTTACTTGAACATTTTCTTATTGGCGAACTGAGTGCCGTCTTCTGTAACTGCAGTAGACGCGATGGGAACAGGCCTAAGCCAAGGTTGTAAAGACTCTGCTACCCGTCGCCTCGATTGACCTTGTTTCTTTGAGCCTCAGTTTATTCCTGCAGATTTGACGATGCTCTTTGAATGCCGGACTTGGTGACTCAGGTGACGAGGGGATGCAAACATTGAATTTTACCACGCAAAATGGGGATGACTGAACAAAAGACGGGTATTTCGTTGAGGCTGTGCTGCCGCTGAAAAGCGTTTTGGCGATCAGCAATTGCTGATTAATTTTCACCGAAACTGTTGGAAGTCTGCTGCGAAGTAGGATGCGAGTGCTGCCGTGTCGTGAACCCTGTGCTATGGAGTGGTAGGCGAAAAGAGCCGCGTCAATGAATGTGATGGTCGTGGATGCATGGAGGAAGGGACTCGCCGATTAGTGGGTGCGTATAAATGTGCATTTATTTATCTTCGTAAAGTCTCTGCGCATGTTGTTCACTGTTTGTGCACTTGGATGAGGAGTGACGCCTTAGTGTGAGGTGTAGCCCTTTACATCGGCCACAGTCACTGTGTTCTATGGGAATCAAACGTTGGTTTAGGAGTAATTGTGTCTATTCTTTTCCATTTCCTACTTGCTTTACATGTTTGCTGTCACTAGTTGTTTGAGTGCTTTAATCCAGCATTGGTGTACTTGAATTGTTGGCAGTTCTAACTTTTGTGCTTGTTGACATTTGGTCACGCCATTGGTTGAGTTTGTCCATTTTGCTTATCTTGTTATCGCTTTACGTTTAGGATGGTAGATAGCGTATGTCCGTCCATTAATCGTATTTCCATTCTAATCTAACCGAGAAATGTTGCGCTTAGTGGGTTTCAATAAATATGCGTCTCCTTTCTGAAAAAAAATTATTGGAGCAAGTTGTTTATATTTATTACAAAGCATGTTAAATTCGTAGTTACGGGATTGAGTGCACTGGATGCTGATAGGTAGAATATGGCAATTTGCGTCAGGCCAAATAAGTTTTTCTGCCCAAGTTGCGACCGTAAAGTGGGCACTACGCGCAGTTGTATCAGGTGAGTAGATTCTAATCCACTTGTGGTTCAAAAGCTTGCTGCTGCTTTACCTCTTCTCATTGCCTTGCGGGTTTGAGATGGACCATCTCGCAATTTAATGCCCGTTTTAGGCGAACTCAGATCTTGCTGAATATCAAGCGATTTCGGTGGTTCCTCCTACTGATGTTATTTGAATCGGCCTGATTATTGTTCCTAGTGCAAACCACTGGACTGTGCATGTTTATTATTGTCCAAGGAAGCCTTCTGGGATGCCTGCTTTCGAAATGCTTATGAATGAAGTGTGCATTGGAAAAGTATTGTCACGGAGGTGACTCGAAAGGCAACCCACGATTGCCTCGGTTTGTTCACTCCTCCTGCTGTAGCAGTGTAGTAGTTTCGGTGTAATTTTCCCCCTCCCCTTAGTCAGTAGTAATTGGCCTTGGCTTTAGCTGTTTTGCCTTGGAGCCAATAGTTGGCTGAAGGGCCGCAGAGACAGGCAAACGTGGAGGTTTGGCGTTTCCCATAGGTCAGTCAGTTTAATATTCTTGACAGCAAATAGTCAGTGGGCGTCCTCCAAGACAGGCGAATGTGCACTGGCAAGCGTTAAGCTTCGTCTGTTTCTTTATTTGCAATCGTTCTGCTTATCTGTTGATTGGGTTAATTGGCTGGTAGAGGTTTGGGTAAATAGACAGGGGAAGGTGAGGAGATCTGTTCTTTTCCCCGTCCGTGGACCTTCCCTCTTAGTTATCCTTCATCAGCCTCGCTTCAGGGGTGTAGGATGTGGCATCGGAACTTTTTTACAGTTCTGCCTGTTGTGATCGGTCGTGTTGGAATCGCTTCATCTTCGTCAGAGCATCTGACTGTCGGAGATGCTAAAATTAATGCTTTCGTGATGTCCTAATGCTGAGTATTTTTACGAAGCATTGCTTCATCATGATTGCATTATTGCTGCTAACAATGATTAAGGTGGAATTTGCTCATAGTGGGAAGTAGTGTGGTGCAAACTAAAGCGACAGAAAGAATTAATAATAGCTAAAATTTATTGAAACAGGATTTGGTCTCGGACAGAGCATGATTGATCCAGGCCCAGGCTAATCCGTGCTAGTCTGATCCAGGCGATAAATCTGTGCATTATCTACTCATATCGCAATTGAGATTGAGACTAGTCGAGAGATGAAAGGGAACCTGCAAAGAATATTAAGCTAAAAGAGACAAAGGAAAGATTGAGAGAGTTCGTGAGTATGCAACTGCGGTGAAGTGTTCCCCATTTCTTCTCTAATTTTTCCTATACTTTCTTTATACCGATTCAATTCCCCACTTATCTAGCTATGTGAGTGAGTAAAATACAAAAAACTTATCGAAAATAATTCGTTTTATTCGAATTGCGCACCAGAAGAGGCTAATCATAGTTTTCGGTTTTATGTGATTTACACTCGATACCAGATGTGATAATATTGAAACGACGCACGCAAATGAAGTGAGGAATGAGAGTAGCACACGGATAAATCTTGGCTAAGAAGGAAGAGATAGCAAGAGCAGGTGTGGAAAGAGCTAATTATCTGCATAATGCCATTGATAAGAAGGAAGGACAAGCATTTGAGAAGCATGAAATGTCTTCCTACTCTCTCAAACAATGTATTCTTAAAACCGCACTGCCCGGTTTACTTTACTTTCTTTGTTTCATATTCCCACACATCCGCATCGTCGCTGCTCAGATCTAAACCATTTTATCTTTGCCTTGAGTGTACAAATCTCTATTTTCACATTTCTCTTTGTTACCGTATTCTCTCAACTCTCTTTGCCAAAGTAGACAATTTACATTTTGGTTACGCCTACATTGCCAAGGCATCTCTGGTGCCGTAGTGCCCCAGCTTTCCTTGCCATAGTCGACACCCTACACATCAGTCACACCTGCCTTGTCCGAGCTTAAAACTAGAACTGCTGTAACTTTCTTTGGCAAAACGGGATCCCAGTATAATTGACGCGCCAAAATTAACTGATTTGTAAACAAGAACTTTCACAAGTAATTGCAGAAGAGAGCAGAATGCTGAGTTTCATTTCTGGCTGGTTCTGGATTAAAAGGGAGAGAATGGTTTTGTTCTATGCATTTGTTGAAAGCATTTACAGAATAAAATGGGCATATGACTATCAATTTGAAGCATTTTTGGTAGCAGGGATACCCGACTGTCTGAGTGTACATTACCGATTATCTGTGTCAACCTAGGCGCTCTTACCATCGGCCAAACCTTACTTTATACAGTTTGATGGAAGAACTACCGCACGTAACTACTAAACGGTTTAAGCTGCCAAATTATAATTCTGAACGATTATGGATCTAAGTAAGCGGAAAATAAAGCAGCTATATATACTTGCGTTAGTTTGGCTTTCTTAGCCAAAATGGTCTGCTTAACTGTCGGCCAGGTCTAAATTTTTGCTGCATAACTCGAGGAACATCGCAGCTACCAGCGACGAAAGAAACAGCTGAGTACAAGATCGAATAACTGTAGGTAAAACCAAGAAAATGGACCTCAGCTATGTACTTAAGCCATCCTAGTTTTTGTGTTAAAATCATTCGCATTAAATTGTGTTTATTCCTAAGCATCAAATGTCTTACAACCAAACTGTACTTCGCTGAAACGCAAGTAACCTAACATTTGAGGCCTAATCCTAATTAGTTTTAGATTGGGATGAACCAATTATGCAGAAGTGTAGTATCCAATCACCCTGGCTGTTTGTTAATGCACACTCATGGTAGAGCCGCATGGCACCAAATGTTATAGTTTCAGAGGAGACCTACGTATTTGGCACCATGATAAGATAATGGCCGGGGTCTTATTGGAATCACTTCAAGACCAAAGTGAGGAACACTTAGAGCACAGAGCGCTTGGGCTAATTCGGCACTTTTCCGCCCATATTATGCCTCATGCTTACATTGATCAAGGCCACCAGTCCAAATCTAGTACCGTTCTAACCTCTCCGATGGCGGTGGGACGCGGTGAGCAGCTCTTTCGTAAATAAATCCTTTACTCCTCTTGCTTTGAAGGCTTCTGGCTACAACCCTAAGGCTATTAAGTAATTTAAATTGGCTAAGATTTTGACGTAGTTCACAGATATGCGTGCCATCGAAATTTGTATGAAGCGATTTCACTGCGCATTAACAACTAATGTCTTGGAAATAAAAAGCAAAGCATGGTAAGGAATCATAAAATGGAATTTATTTTTACCTGAGTTACATGTGAAGTGACGGCAAAGGCAGAATTCTAACCCTGAATCGCTAGGTAGAGGACTCATGATTAGCAAATTATGCTCCAGTCTGACGCGACACGTTCCAGTGAAATTCATGCCTCACAAGCTCATTTTTACCAAGCTATCCCCAGAAAGTAGTCTTTGAAAATATACGGCACTCTCCTGCCAAAATCATGACGTTTTAGTGCACCAAAGGACCCAATTTACCAACGAGATGGAAAGCAGTTACTGTAGTACTTCGTTTGTTGGAACTACCGGTTTCGGTCAAGGTCACAGGGGTGGTCGTATTGCCCTAGCTGCGTAAGCTGGCCTCTGGGCCATGCCAGAAGCCTATTTCCCTCTGTCCGATGAACACATATATATTCTACCCTAGCATTCTGCCTTCTTTTGCTTTCGAGGGAGCCTTGGGACGCTACAGTTACCGCTGATGACCTCAAAATGATAAGCGATTCGATTAGCTTAAAAATTGTATTTCTTGACAAAATATGCAATCTGCAGTTAAAATATGTCTTGAGATCATAAACCTCAAGCGCATTTATTTTTGACCTTAAGAGATACATGGTATATTACATTTGATATGCAGGACCAAATGACAAAGTTCCATAGACATTACTAGAATGAATCCAATAAAATTTATTCATCAAGCTTGCAGCATCAATGAAAATGTGGCAATCTATTACGTTGAATCGCTTTGGGACGCGGAAGTGGACACAAGCGAAGTTTAGGGCAGCCCGTCGGCCCAAAATATCCATGATTATATAAAAACAGTTCTAATTGACGTCATCGTGTTAGCCGTCCTAGTAATTACAATTTATTATTCAAACCAACTTAGACTTGTCAAACCTAGCCTAAACCATTACGCATAGTTTATGTACCCACTCGTCAATCAACACAAAAGTGGTGCGCTAAACAGTCATTTTTATTTAATAATTCGGTCGTAGCAAAATGTGACTACTGCAATCCCACCACAATCTCGAGACTCTTCTGACATATCACAGTGGACCACCTCACCTCACACGCCTCGGCCACGTCGATCAAAAAGCAAACTTATTATCACCTGCGCAAAATCACTCGACATCCATGTTCCTTTGTTTGCGAAAAAACATATGCAAATGAGCAACATTTTTAAATTTGCTAGTGATAAAAATGAACAGGAGCACACAACACTGTGGAGATATCATCACAGCTTGTATAGGGAGATGTAAGTATCAGGAGCAGTGACGATCCAGGATCTAGAGAGCTTGTGCTGATCAACATCCAAGTGCTGCCAGAAGACAGAGGTGGACGTTCCAGTGTCCCATTTCTCTCTTGACACGTGATTCTCATGGACTTCACGATGGTAGCGGTGATTCCACACCGACAAATTACAATCATAATCCGCTTTGGTCAGCGGATCTCTCGTCAGCATTCAATCCACACACCATCGACATTTGAACCTGCGAAACGGAAACAGCAAGCATGGATTTGGGGAGGCCTTGATAAATAAGAAGGAAATAGGGTCTAAACAGAGGTGCTGGTTTTTTGTCCCCATGAGCATTCATAATGCAGAGGTGTCACGCGAAGCAGGAAGAGATAGGTCACGCTGTACAAGGAATAGACATCATTTATCATGAATGGCACAGATCAGTGCCAGTGCCTGTGTACAACGAAGTACAGTGATAAGCAAAGTTTCTTATGAAAGGAGGCATCGACAATCTTGGATACCCGTACCAGCAGGAGGCGTCAACCTAGTCAGCGATTAGACACTTGAAAGGTGTAGACGTCTATCAGCCAGTGGATATCCCGAAATTGTTGGTTTTCAGCTCACCCACACAGTGTTGTTAAGTAAACTTCACAATTCCCAGTGTCTGCCTAACACAACTACTCAATGCCTTCAGGTGCGCCTCCCATTAAAGCACCCTCCCCTATCTTGTATCTACCCAAGAGGACATCACAATTGGAATGTGTAAAAAGCAGAAGTGATACGATAGCCATGAAACTGTCCTTTCTGTAAACCACGCTACACACGTGCTGCGACCTGGTCGTCGTCGTCATCGGCAGCTGGATTGCAATTAGGATCAAACATTCCAAACGATTTGCGCCGATGAAATGTAGATCACAAGCACTCATTTTACCACACGAAGACAAACGCTGGATTCATAGGTTGTAAAAAATACTACACACGCTAAATCTGTCCTTGACCTAGGACGAAGTTAAAAATGGTAGTGAAAATCTCAGGGATCACTATGAGAAAAAAACAGCACACATCGAAGATTCGCCCAGGGAATAGGACAAGGAACAACTATTACAAATAAAACGCATAAGATCTACTCGAAAAAATCCCTCCCTTTAAGAATGGCAAACAATTAGAAGCACAAAGCAAAGACAGCACAGAAAAAACGAATTCACAACAGGACGTAAGTCTAAATCGTCAAAAAATACTTAATTTCAGAGGTTAAAAGCGAAAAAGAGATGAAAAAGAAAATTCGAACCTCCTGGTGAGTTAATTAAAAGCTTGGAGACGGGAAAAAGGGAAGCTACGCTAAAGGTGCTTGCCGAAACAAATGACAGAAATTAAATGCCTGGTTTTTCCTGTATATTATCAGTAAGGTAAAATTTCAGACGAACGAAAAAAAATTCGCAGTAATTAAATGAAACAACGCAAGAAGGCGGTCTGGCAGAATCATAGCAAAACTTACAATTGCATGACTGAAGTCAGCCTCCTTAACTTTACACACGATAGTTGAATTTGAGACACAAAAACCCTAGTGTTCTACCAAGGGTCTGTAAATGGATTGTTGTCTACTCTTCGCAAGCGAACAAAAGGCAAAAGAGTCTTCACCTTGCTAAACAATCGCCTTTTAACTACTTTTCAAAAGCATTAGCCTTTACGAGGAAATTGCGAAAATGGAGAGAATTAGCAAAAAAGGTAGTACCATCCGGATAACGGGAATAACGAAGTGTTGCCTTTCAATCGCCATCCTCAAAATTGCCTAAAAAAGACAACTTAACCAAAACCTCGCAAAGTGCTAAGCATGGGCAAATAGAAAATCTATGAAAAATACAGAAAACAGCACAAATGAATCGTTAATCATTCTAAAGACAACAAGAGAGCTCATGCTAAAAAAAGAGGTAACTTCATGCCTACCAACAAAAACTAAGAACGATGGCACAGTGGGAAGAAGCGATAACGCAGAGGTCAATTGTAAAAACACTACGCGTCAAGCACTCGATGATGTGCCTCATGCCCATCGTGATGGACACAGTTCGACGAAATGATCCCTGAATGAGTCCTGCAACTCTGTGGATAGACACTGACCGGTTAATAATAATGCGACCCCAAGAGACATGTAGATTGACAATAGTGATACCTGGTTATGGATCACGTGTCCATGTGGATTAGTCTGCATCGGCATTAAGGCACGCAACTTCATTGCATGCGTTTGATGATTTTGAACACCCAACCAGCCAACATCGTCTTGCGCAATCCCATACTTGAAGACCAAGTCTTGTGCAGCAGATAATATACTTACTCGTTAGAGTAGCCCTTCCCCGCGCTTTGTAAGAAAATGGATTCAGGGGCGCACGAAAAGCCATCGGCACAGCTCTGCACTGGCATGGCCCAGTTCACTTCGACGTCCATGGATGCCTAGTGCGGCCTAGCTAGCCTTTCAGCATTGATGCATCCCATCGTCGGCAGCACCTACATTCTCGTAGCCACAGCACTTGGCACCTGCCCACCTCCCTTACTTTTAATCGGCAAATTGAGTAATCTACCAGTGTGAAATCGGTGTTTTCACCTCCCCCAGTAGCCTTACATTCGATTTACCAAGGTGCATTCTAACATAGCTTTTCAATTCCACTACTTTAATCCTTTGCATGAAGACTATGGGCAGGTCCGTCTCGGACAGTCTCATATGCCTGCCGCATGCAGCCCAAATTGACCACCACACGTTTCGCAGATCGAGAAAGGGCCGAGCAAACCGATGGATAGTCGAAAAAATCAACAGATAGGCGGCTATGTAGGTGGATCGGCAGATGCAGAGATTGAGGTAAACGGAATGGCGTAAAAAGTCACTGGACAGCCGACACTAGCTTTACCGCCTCACCTAGGCTCTGCCTCTCCATCTCTACTAATTGACCGAACAAGTGAATAAAAAGGAACAGCAACGCAAATAAATAATAATTCGCAAAGTAATCGTCTCGAAACAACACACATGATAGGTGATGGGGAAAAGGATTCCATGATCAGAAGGAAAGGCGGGGACAAGACGCTACTTGCGACGACTGTCTATCCACTTTCTCATCACTGCCATACATATACCACAGGAAAGGCGGCGCACCGCAAAATAAGCACTCGTGCGCCAGACACAAAGTCAACTAATGTCGCTGAACTAGGGTGCAAACTAGACCACACCGGGCCTTTGGCCATGTCTGCGTGGCATTATCGTCAAGTTCTGGAAAACAGGGTTGGAGGCCCGCGTGCACCACTTGCCCCTATAACTTGGGCATGTCAATGCCGGTGACACCCCCTTCCCCCTTCCCTCCTCCCAAAAAAAACTACCCAGTGCACCCACAGCTCCAGTGCATCGGACAGGCATGACAGCACTCAATCAACTATATGTACAATAGACCTGCCATGTGTGCGCGTGTGCTTAAAACAATTGAACAAGCACGGTACGTAAACAAGACATGACACGGCAAAGCATCCCGTTCCTTTCCACTGTGAGCAACTTCCATCCTAAGCATTTTTAGCAGCAATAATGCAATCAATATGAAACAATGCACTCAGAAAAGTGCGTAGTGAGAGCGTCAGAGAGGTAATTTTAGCACCTCCGACAGGCAAATGTTCTAATGCACATGAGGCGGCGCGACCACTCACATCAGTCAGGACTGTATGAACGTTCCAACGCTACACCTCAGACCCTTGAGGCAAAGTTGGTGAAGATAACTTCGCGGATATGCCCATAGACAACGGATTAAGTAGATCGCCTCACCTTCGGCTATCTACCCAAACCTCTACCAACCAAATAATCCCATTAACAGATAAGTGAAAAGAGCGTGAGTAACCAAAAAGACGAAGCCCAAAGCTTGCCGACCCATGTTTGCCTGTGTCTTGGGAGACGTCCACCAAACATTGGCCGTCAAGAATACCAATCTGGCTAACTTAAGGGAGACGCAAATCCTGCAATTTTGCCTGTCTCCTTGATCCGTCAGCCAACTTTCAGCCTCAAGGAAAAAACAGCTAAAGCCAAAGCTGCTTACTGCCACGACTAACACAAGGGTGGCGAAGACCACACCGGACCTAGTACACTGCTACAGCAGGAGGAGTGAACAAACCAACGTAATCAGTGGGTTGCCTTCCAAGTCATTACCGTGACAATACGCTTCTAATAACAACTCCATCCATAAGTACTTCGAATGCAGACATCTCGGGATGCTTCTTTTGACAATGACAAATGTGCACAGTTCCGTGGTTTACACGAGGAACAATAAACAGTCAAACTCGTGTCCTATTTCCTGCCTTTCTTCTCTTTTACAAATAACATCAACAGAAGGGCCGACGAAATTGCCTGAAATTCAGTAAAATTTGAACGCGCGTAAAATGGGCATTAAATTACGAGACGGTCCTCCTCAATTCCACAAAACAATGAGAAGAAGTAAAGCAGCAGCAAGCTTTCTAACCACAAGTACATTTCAATCTACTCACTTCACGCAACTGCGTGCAGTGCCCGTTTTACTGTTCCGACTTTGCTATGAAGCGATTTGCCGTATTCTACCTGCCAGCATCCAGTGCACTCAATATGGTAACTACGAATTTAACATGCTT
The DNA here is from genome assembly GCA_036345935.2 of Taenia hydatigena. NCBI lineage: Eukaryota > Metazoa > Platyhelminthes > Cestoda > Cyclophyllidea > Taeniidae > Taenia > Taenia hydatigena. Next base: position 83,104 of record JADWOT020001859.1, on the reverse strand, counting down.
TGTAATGAACACTAACAACTTCTTCCAATCAAAATTCTCAAAAAGTACACGCATACTTATTCAAACCCGCTAAACGCGCGACCTTTCACGGTTAGGTTAGAATAAAATAAGATTAATGGACAAACGCATACCATCTACTATTTTAAGCGAAAAGCGATAACAAGATGCGCGAAATGGGTAAATGCTGCTAACGGCATGACCAGATGTCAATAAGCACAAAAGTTGGAACTGTCAATAATTAAAGCATACCGCTGCTGGGTTGAGGCACCCAAACAACTAATGACAACAAACAAGTTGATCAAATAGAAAGTGGGGAAGAAGAGACACAGTTACTCCCAAAGCAGTGTTGGAATCCCGTAGAACACACAGTGACTGTGGCCGATGTAAAGGATTACACCTCGCACTAAGGCGTCACACCTCATCAAAGTGCATAAAAAGTAAATAGCGTGCATAAACAGAGACGTTACAAATATAAATAAACGTGAATTTATACGTACCTAACAATCGGCGAGTCACTTCCTTCATGCATCCATAGCCATCACACTCGTTCTCATGGCCATTTCGCCTACCAATCTACAGCACAGGGGTCACGACGCAGCATTACTTGCACCCTACTTTGCAGTCCTCCAATAGTTTTAGCGAAAATCCATCAGCGAATGCTGATTGTAAAAATGCCTTTTGACGGTGACACAGCCTCAAAGAAATAGCTGTCTTTTGCAGACTTGAAGGAAACATAGCTGATGTGCTGCTTCTTTTGTTCAGTCGTCCCCACTATGCGCGGTAAAATTCGATGCTTGCATCCACCTATCGCCTGCGTCACCAAACACTCCATTCGAGGAGCATCCTCGAATCTGCAGGAACAGACTGAGACTTAAAGAAACAATGCCAACCAAGGCGGCGGATTGATGCGCTGAGCGACAATGGAGAGTTGGCCGCACGTCGACACCGTGGTCGCAGCAGAACCTTTATGACGTTGGTCTAGGTTTGTTCGGATCGCGTCTACTGAAGTTATAGTGGAGAAGGAAATATTCAAGTACCCTTTCGTTGGGCACTGCAGCCATATCAGCGTCCAATCAACACGACGAACTCGACCGGTATGGTTATCGCATCGATTTGGAAAATGCAGCCGTCACATTGCATTTGTGAATCGACTGTGGAAAAGGATATACGACGAATACATTGAGACGCAGCACAGATCACACCAACTTCTAGACAGCAATAGAGAGCAAGGCAGAGCTCCAACTTCAAATTCGGCATTTTTTTCAGCAATCCCTTGCAGCACATTTGATGCGCTGCCACAGACAAGTACATGCTTGTCACCCCTAAGGCTCGGACCATCATTGACCTCATGTGAAGTCTAAGATGAAACAGTTTCTTCCCTTCTTGAACTAATAAAGCTTATCCAGCCAAAATAATGCCGTAATTAAAACAGGCAACGTGCCCACCACATCGTAAGACAGCATGCCAAACACGATTGATGACATTGAACCTGCCAAACTTGAAGGACCACTGTCGAGCAAATATCTTCCAATCTCAAGAATTTTTGGAAATACACAAAACGCACCATCCAGCTTGGCCTTTGAACAACTTCTAAAATTTGTCTTTGCGAGTGTGTTCAAACAAAATGCAGTTCATATTTGAAAATTGATTAGCTGACAATTGATATACAGCTACAAAAATTGCATCCTATTATAAAAAGCTGCATTCATTCTGGAACAGGATATCAGAACATTATGCACCACATGTGAGAATCGAATCGCTATCCTCAAGCAGACTGGTTATTTTGTTATAAACTTATTAACGTAGGTGACAGCATCGATACAGTCATGATGGGTAGTAAAACGGTGGCCTCTGTCGACATAGTCATTGCACAATGGATAGAAATGTAGCGCGCTTCCCGCTTGTCTCCTAGTCTTCTGCCTCAAAATCCTTTGGACAGATGGGTCACAGCTAACGGACTTTATTGCGAACCTGGGTTGCTCGCGTCACTATCTCCCCTTTCTCCTCTCGGGGATTTCGACAAAACTTTCATCACTAGGTGTGCGATGGCTGCCTCTTCGTCTCTCAAAGTTTCATTTCAAAAAAAAATCATTGCACAAATCCTGCCTTACTGGCCATATTGAATGCCTTTCTTCCAGTCATTAAAGTTCAAACTTCATTTTCGCATCTGATCAATGGTGCACCTTTGCAGAGTCACAGGTGCAACGTTAAGCGATTAATGGCTATAAGCCTAGCAGTCCGAAGTGGGAAAAACACCGATAAGGGTTAGAACGTTTCCACATGGCATTAACTGTAAATGTTTAATGGGCAGAAGTAAGTACGCATTAAATCGTAGGGCATCTTTGGTTCCTCCTCCGCCTTCCTCTGCAAATTATCAACCGCACTTTAGCAATAAGTCACCCCACACAAAGCTCACAAATATGGACGTCGTGAAAAACCAATGCATGGTCTGAAGGCGCATAATGACATAGCCTCGCATCGGCTTCACTTCACACCATTTCGTTGCTGTCTTTACTGTTAAATGTCGCAAAACCTGACTACTACCTTAGAGTAAAAAAGAACGAGGAACAAGCAAAAGTGGTGCAAGCCCATGATGAGATCTCGCTCAACATGCACGACATACATTGTTCAACGGAGGAGTGCCTACCAAGGTACCGTTCCCCTCTCCCTTTCCTCTCGCTCGCTCGCTGGCAACCACACACGCCCCATCCAGTCTCCCATGATGTTGGGCCCTCCTCCAAGCCCACAGCCGCACCGCTGCTTGCCTGCTTATGCCCCGCGTGAAGGAATAGTCCACACTGAGGAGGAGGAAAAGAAGCCAGAGAACTCTCAAACGTATTTACTGCTTCTCTAGTAATTGCTTTGACACCATAATTGTCGCCGTCAACAACGACGAGTTCAAAGGCCCCTGGTGTAGTCCTAGTGGCTTCCCATGGATCGGCTTCTACGTCCACGATTTCCCCTTGCAATTATTGTCACCGTCGACAACGACGTGTTATTGTTGGCAGGCAGCTTGATGAGTCCGTGATTGACGACGACGGCGACGACGACGTTGAGAAGCGTCAGGTAGTCAGCATTGCGAACAATGGCAGAGACGGTGGCGAGGCAGCCAGTGTTGGTCAGAGGCCGACTACTACAGCACATAAATACTGCACTAACAAGTCTTGCATACAAAACTGACGCCTAGTACCACTCACTCAAGTCCCCATGCATACCACATAATAATGCACCAGAGGAAGTGAAAATTCCCTCTCGTCGTACTTTGGACCCGCGACCACTTTAGCACCGTGTAAAGCCAAGTTCTCCTCCTCGGCTTCCCTCCCACCAAACGAGGCCTCATTCACCACCAGAACATCATTCCCTCCTTATTCAAATAACACCCCACCTACCTACCTACTCCAACCAATCCACTCTACCTTATTGTTCAGCACATAGAACGAACGCAAAAAAGCGTTGCCATCCAACAACCAACCAAAACACGTCAAATTTTCTCCCTAGAACCTCATTAAAAAAAAAGGGATCCCTATACACACACACGTTTACGGAACTAAAAACGAGCCCCAGACCATCTTGACAATATCAATACGCGCAGATTCACATGCAACAAAACAATTAGTAGACAGTAAGAAATGCACACACACGCACCCAAATCCACGAAAAGAAAAGCGCCTACGGTACGTTTGAAAAAAAGCTTTGTAACACCTCTCCTCCTCGTCCCCTCCATCTTTTCGGTATTAACACAATCACCAGCGCAACTCATCGACGTGAAAAATAAACCCGCCCCTCCACACCCAGTGTATCAGTGTTACACTCCAGTTAGTCTATTGAGCATGTGCCCACGCCCTTCTCACTTTTCTCACACCTACCGCTATGCCATCCAACACACCGCTATCGTCCATCCCGACATCCACATCGCACAACAGAGGCGAGGACGCCTCCGCCAATAACTTCACGAGCTCGCACTGCCTACCATTCCACAGACCCATCAAATGTTACCTCACCACGGTAATTTTGTAGCATCCGAAAAGGAAGAAAAGCAAGCAATGGAAGAGCCGATGGGTGAATGTCTAATACGCTGCAAAGCTAACGTCGCCGGACATAACAAACGATAGGAGAAAACACCTTAACAAGCAAACATTTAAGACTGCTGCAAAGTACAATCTGCGTAGTGATGCGAATGCTTCCCACTAGTAACCCCTTCCTCCGCTTCTGCTGCGGCCACCTCGCCCAGACACCAACTCACGCCGTCAAAGCTGAGTCCACCATTAAGCCATCACCGACGCCCTCCCTCCACACAACACGTTTCGCAAAGATCACACCAGCACAAAAATAACCCTTATCTCCAAGTCAATGAGCAGTGAAGTCCCCCAAGTGTCTTACGCCCTCCATATATGTATGTGTGATCCGCCAACACGGACATCATAGTAGTGAAAACACATGAAATGTGCAAGGATTTACAGACTAATGATAAAAGCTTGCTTCTACCCTAAATGAGAGCGTAAATCAAGCCTATAGCTATACAAAATCGACGGCAAAAATTCACTTACAGCAATCTAACCTTACCCGAAGAACGTGTGAAGTGATAGAGAAGGCGGGAATCACACTCATTGCTGACAGATAATGTCGCCATTCTTGGCAAAAGAAGAAGTCTTGACAGGATCTGCATCTACCTCTTCAACGTCTATCTAGTGTGTAAGCGGATAAAGGAAATGGTTTGAAAGGTATGCAGGTATAATGAATGCCTATTAGCAAGAAATTAATGAATAGGCACCAAGTACTCAACGGAACTGAAACACTTCTCAACAAAATTGTCTCGCTAAGCCGAATCCACCGTCGCTAAAGAACGAACCTATTACAAACTGCCATAACAATCCCAAATTCTCGCTTACAGTATTGCAAAGAAAGGTGGACGTGAGTAGGCACTGCAGTTGGAAAAAACGTCCCAACAGTCACATCACGTGACCCTCGCGTTTACACTAGCACGTAGGCGTATGAAGGAGGCCAATCAACATTCAAAGAACGTAATAGTAACTAAGAGACTAAAACTAACGCATCTTGCACCACAAAAATGTGATGCAAGCATGTTTCAACCCAAAATAAGGACGCAGACCGAATCAATCGCTGCATAGAAAAGACAGCAGCAGTATTTGCAATTCAATCTTACCTGAGGAAGCTATCGCTTACTTGGGAAGCGATAGCCAAGTCGAGATTCGTATCTACTGCACCCTCATAGCACCTCCATTCTTCGCAAAGCATAAATTTTTGACGGCGACGTCAATATCCGACCTAACAAATGCACGGTTCAAAGTTATGGACAATGAGGCATATAATGAATACTTTCTGGCGAAAATAATGAGTATGCGCCAAGCACTTAGCAAAGTTAAAGCACTCCTCAACAAAATTACGACTCATTAGTCAAAATCCACATTCACTAAAAAACTAACTGGTTGACAAATTGCCAAAACAATGTTGTTTGTTACTTAAAGCACTGCACGGCGAATAATGGACGTGGGTGGAATTCGCAGCTGGAAAACAAAACGTCTTAACATTCCCTTTATGAAGCCTTCGAGTTCACTCTAGCATGTAGGCGTACAAAGGAAGCCAATCGACATTAAAATGACCTAAGAACACATAGCAAACTAAAAACAGTAAAAAATGCCAGATACTTACCGCCTTCCAACTTGTTCGAGCCAATTAAGTCCCATTAACCGAAAATATGGACCACCGAAACAAACACCGCTCACATACTTCGCGCACAAATCTGGTTGACCATTTTAATGCTGCTCGATAAAACAAACCAGCATCTGATTTTGTGCATTTATACAGGCAAAACACTATTTAAAATTCCTATCTTTTGTTTCGAGTGATAGATTTACAAAGTAACAATGTAATCAAAATAAATTTATTGGCAAACGTAAGTGACAAAACTAGCAGCAAACTCTGGATTTAAGACGCGTTAAAATACGATCGCAAGAGTCCTTAGCTATTAGTTTTGCAATTCCAATAGTGATTTGGCGTTTGTTTTGAGGATCGTTAAGCTTGGTGTTTGCTTCCAAGTTGATTTATTTATAAGGCCTAGGGCAACGTACTTTTGTTTGTGATTTAGTGCAGCTTTAATTTCTTGTCGGCTTTTACATAACTTTTAACTGCAACTTACAAAGTTCAGCAGACTTAAGTCATGATGCACAGGCAAACGATCGATGGCCTTCGCGACGCCGCCAGACGACCAACGACCTTAAAGGCGGAAATTTGTAAATGGAAAATTAAAGTTGTATGTATAACCTGTGACAAATAAGGGCACACTAGTAATACATAATAAATGTGCGGTGTCAAATGCACTAAAAATGGGTTAGTTCATCACATAATAGTAAGATTGAAGCGAAGTAGGAAAATATGTGATCCAAAGGGCAAATTTAAGCGAATGGGGAATGCAAAAATTCAAGATCCCAGAATCATTCATGTAGAGCTACGAAGAGCATTAAAGAGAAACGGGTATAAGGGTATAAGCGTGGGTCTAGACAGGGATTGCATCGAAAACACTTGCCTTGGAAGTCTACCGTACATAACGACGCAATAATAAAGTCCTCAAATTGGGTTAGAGGTCAATTGAAAAGCCAAGCAACGCACTAGTGAACACTTGAAAGGGTGTTAAAATGTTGCAGAAGGCAAGTAAACTTATGGTGAGCCTTTGCTGGACTGGGTTCCAGTTCTCCTTCCCAAATGTGCAGACAATATCTTAAGGAGACAATAGACGTATTAATTGAACAAAAAGTCTACAAACATTCTACCTTGGTAAGTCAAAATCGTGCACATGGGTAATGCAATACTTAGTTCAGTTTCACAAATTAACCTGGTCTGGTATCGCAGCACGTTATTTGGTTTGATTTTAAGTGCCATTGTAGTACTTGGCTTGTGTGAACTACTGTTATCGGTCAGGATCGCAGAGGTGGTCATATTGCCCTAACTGCGTAAGCTGGCCTCAGGATCATGTCACCAGCTTATTATTTTTTTCTCTGCTCGTTGTATATATACACATTCTACCCTAGTGTTCTGCCTTCTTTTGCCTTCGAGAGAACCTCGGGTCGCTACAGCCATTGCCATCGCGAAGTCGTTACTTGTGCGTTGAAGTTTAAAAAGTATTTGAGGTTGAGGGCAGCTAGGATTACAGCCTCGTCTCTCTTAAATTGCGTGTATGCGTATACCTTAGGATGTTGCGTTACTTGCGTGCATATAGAAGATTGAAATCAGACCATGCCCATTGCAAAGTACGGCGTATCTAAATGTTGGCACATCTAGCTAGGGGTGTTGGAAACTGCTACCAAACCAAGTGACTGTAAAACACACTAGAAGAAGAGAAAAAGGAATAGGAAGAAAAGGAAGAGGAGGAGGATGGGGATGAGAAGGTATGCTTTTAGTCAGCAGGAATTGGTATCCGCATCGTTTCCTCGCGGTCCCATTTTTGGAGGTAAAAGTAAAGACCTGTGAAGAGAAAGACGGAGGTAGGGTGTACATCTTTTTTAAGCCCAAGGATTTAAGCGGGATAGGTTGCCACTGACCGTGCAGAGCTCGCTAACTGGAAAATATTCCACGGAGGAAAATTCGTGAAATCGCCTTTGGAAACACCATTTTAGGCGTAGCGTGGTGTGCGAGTTGCGATATCCTCTTCCTTCACCATCATAGCGAATGGGGTAGTGCTACCTTTTCAACACACTGCGTCACCACGTTAGCCCCACCCCTTCCCACATCGTCAAAGAGGCACTGCTTCCTATTGTGAGTTATTTCTTCCTCTCCTACATTCAAGATGAGTGGGTTGAAAATGTATACATGCATGCATGGCTACTCAAACTATCATCAGCACAACCTCCACCAGAAGAAGGTAAGGCTCCAATTTGCAAACGGCATGCATTTTAAACAAAACATTCCTAGCAGCGGTAACTACTTTGTCACAAAGTAGTTTGCATGCTGCGTTACTGTGTCACCAACAAGGGTTCAGATGGAGGAGAAAAAGGACGATTGTCGTCACAACTCTTATCCCATGCGGTGTCTACCTGCTGACAGTCTCTACTGCTGGAATGTTTTGAAGGCGGAATATTATTGCTACTGTCCGACGCTCAGTAGGAGTTGCACGTCAGGGTGGATATTTGATCAGACATTGGCTGGAGTGGGGGGTTGCACACAGATGGGGGGATTGCAAAAAGAGGCCAAAGAGGAGAAAAAGCAGAAAAGAGGCATCCGTCTGCATTTATTTTATTGACAAAAGCACTCTCTTGCATAATCAATAAGACAGTGGTGTTGTTTCATAAGAAGACGTTGCGAAGAACGCGTTAATTGAAGAGTCGTGAGCAAGTTCCTAGAAGTGACTTGGAAGGAAGAAGAGCACCCTTCCCCTTACCATTGTCTAACCAACTTTCACTTCTTTCAACAACTAGTCGTGAGCAATGTGGGGAGGGAAGGTGTCAGAGAAGAAAAATCCACCTATCAGACAATAAAACCGCTGCGCACCGACCCACCACCCACCTACAGGACTTCGCAAGCAGTAGAGCCGCTTGCAATTGTCAGTCGAACCACGCACCAGGGCTCCTACTTTAGCCCCTTGTCGACTTCTCGTAGCTGATGAGCCGAATCTAACCCAACCTAACAAATTGTGGTGTTGCTACCGCGCAAATACTTGCTGCACGCTTCTACAATATTCCCCTTAGACTAATTTTATTAATAAGAGCTCATTTGTTCAGAGAACGTAGTAAAGTTATGGAAGGAGCCTGGCTTTTAATAATGATGTCGGTTTTCCTGAATCGCCTGTCTCTCTCACACGGTTAGTTGTATAGATAGCAAAATTGTTTTGCGACAACAGCCTATAAATAAATTAATGACGCTCATAGACCGTGTCATAATAATATTGAATTGTAGCGTGCTTTCGAACAAACAAGCATAGTCAAGAAATAGATAAAAGCATTATTAGATTGAAAGTGCATGCTTTGTTTAGTTTAAGGAAGAAGTTGTCAAACTAAAGGGACACTGCGTGGTGTAGTGCCTAGCACACGTTGTGATCTCCTTGTTTGTTGAGCTGCTGTTGGTGGAAATATTATATCGCTCCTCAACGTGTTTTGACCTGTTGTACGCCTACACTTTGCAAAAAACCACCTTTGAATGCACAAGAAATGTGCAATTTTGGTGTATCTAAGATTACTTTTACTTGCCGTATCATTTCGTAGGTACAGATTAATGCAAAGTAGATTTGATATTCAAAAAGAATGAGCAAAAGATGCTGTTCCCAAAAGTCGTCCAACAACAAAAATAGAACAGAATGGAAATAAATATTTTACTGAATGTAGGCGCACGCTCATGATGAGTGACAGAATTTAGTCCAATGAAGTTTGTAGAACCTAGTCATTTTGAAATGCATCACGTATCATTTAAGACCAAAAATAAATACGCATGCTCTTTGTATTTTTTTGACGCACGCCGGTTGTCGATTGCATATTTTGTTAGGTGAAACGAGTCTTTAAGTTAATTAAGTCGTTAAACATTTTGGAGGTCATCAGCGGTAATTGCTTTCCACCTCGTTGGTAAGTGGGACCATCGTAACGCCAAAATGACATGATTTAGGCAAAAGTGAGCTAAGCTTTTTTAGAGAATTACTCGGTAAAAATGGATTTATGGGACATGAATTTCATTAGAATGTACTGCGTCCTTTAACGAGGAATTCAAGATCAGGGTCCCACGTTTGGCATTGCTTTGCACATTTCGCAGGTAAGAACAAATTGAATTTCATGCTTTCTTACCACACTTGCCATGCATTAACTAAAAATAACTGTTTACTGGATAATTAGACTTTACTGCTTATTACCAAGATTTTAATCATTAATGCGCAGTAAATTGCCATAGCACCGACCTACACCTATATAAATGTTGGTCATTCTGGGTTATTTAGTAGCTATGAAGTTATAGTTAAAGGCCTTTAAGACAAGGCGAGAAAAGGACTTAACTTCCAAATAGCTGCTCACCGCCATCGGAATGGTCAGAATGGGATCAGCTTTTAAATGGCAGTTTGGATCAATGTATGCAAAAGGCATTACACAAGTAAAACAATGCCAACTTAGACAAAGTATACTGCGCTCTAAGAATTTTTTACCTCAGTCTTAAAGTGATCATAATAAGGCCCCGATTTACTTAACTGCTTAGTAGTAGGCTCTCTTTTGCAAATGATACGCAGATCTCCTTTGAAATTATAACGCTTTGTGTCATGCAGCTGGACTGAGAGTGTGCATTAAAGAAAATAAGGACGTGCCGTATTTTGCTCATTAAATCTAAATTTGGTTGGGATTAGGCTATAAGTGTTAGGCTACTTGCGTTCCAGTAAAATGCATTTCAATTGTAGGACGTTTGATGCCTAGGAATGAACACAATGTAGTGCAAATAATTTTAATACGAAAACTTGGACAGCATAAGTACATACCTGTGATCTTGATGTTTCATCAAAATTATTTAATTTTGTACTTGTCTCTTCCTTCCATCGCTGGTAGCTGTGGTATTTTCCGTGTTGTGCATTAAAATTTGAACCTGGCCGATGTTTAAGTAGCTCATTTTGACAAAGAAAGTTAAAATAACGCAAGAATATATAGTTGCGCCATTTTCGGAATATCTAGACACAAAGCCGACCAAAAAATCTTTCCAAACTTACTTAGGCTTGGTGGTGCCCGAATGACTTTTCCTTTTTGTGCCTTCTATCCCCACCAGTCATACCAATGATGTCGTGGCACGCTTGTGTCAGCAACAGAATCCGTGGCTTCAGGTTTAGTCTTGGGTCAAGGCCCTGATTTTACTGCCTTTTAAGAGCGAGTAATGTTCGAGGAGCGGGTGTTTTTTTTGCACCTCTGGTTAATGATAATGACAATGGTGTATCGAAGTGTATGTAAACGTCTATTCAAGTCAAGCCATGAATGCGTGCGAATGACTGGCAATTGGAAAGCATGTAAGGTCAAATGCAATCTCAGATTTCATCTTTGTCCTCTTCCATTCGTGCACGTGTTTTTAATGTCTTGCGTTACTTCCATATGCTGAGAGAATAGTTTATTTCAGCCAAGTGGTGTACATCAATGTGGTCACACCCCCATGATTTGATTGATCCTGCCAAGTTCAAACTTCTTGCAAGCATTCATCGGGATGACCTTGAACTGCCCTAGCACATGAATATCTTCAGTACAGATCGGTGTGTACGTCGTTTTCATGGTGTAAACCCAGTGGATATTGCTTGCCCTTGCCGTAGATGGGGCGCAGTAATTGCCGTCCTGTGGGGCTAGGACGATGTAAAGCCCTCCAGTAAGGCCGAGCCTTTTAATGAAAGCATTTGCACTTGCGAATCGGGCAACCGTATAGCAAAGGGCATGGAAGCAGCTATTACTTGGGAGGTAGAAAAGGTTCCATCGTCCTTTCTCGAATTGGTTTAGCTGGATGGTGGGGTGACCCATCTAGCTATGTAAGCTTGTTAGTTTCCTGATTTACACCCTCATTCAGATTGCCCTTAGGCATCTAAGAAACGGTTGCACTGACCCTGATCGGAATCACTTTTGCTGTTACTTAGTGTGTACATGTGGCGTGTGCTTCGTAGTATTAAATCAAGGATAGCTAGAAAACTGTTTATATCGTAAGCAACAAAGCTGATAAAGACCAGGCTTCCTTCCTGGTTTTGGAGCAGGGATTGACCCGTTTGATCAACCAACCCTAAAGGCGGTGTGACTATCTTGGCAGCAAAACAGGTGGACCCTAAGATGCAGAACCTCTGTAACTGCTCTCCAAAATGTTGCCATCGCCTTTATTTTGCAGAGCTTTATTAAAACTTAGGTGTAATTAGCTAAATTTATTTTACATGCGATCTCATCACCACGGGATGCTTGTCCATCATGCACAAACAAGTTTTTGGCCCCTCAAAATTATGGCTAGACGTAACTTTACTGGCCTGATTTAAAAATTTGGTATTTAGATGTTGTTTAACGTTTTTATTTGTGCAATAAAATGTAAACACAGGCGTCGCGGTGCATACTGAAGAAGATGGCAGAACCAGTTCCCAGTCCAATGCAGAACGCATTCATATTCCACTGTGTATGCAGTTCTCGTTGAGCATAAATTGTTGCATTTGTTAGGTTTTATACCATAATCTTGAGATATTGCTTCATTTGCAGCAATGTCTTTTGTAATGCTTCCATCTCTCTGCTTAAATGTGTTTTGTCCAGCCGTTAGAATTTGAAAACTTCACTTTGTTAGTAGTAGCAGTAGTGGTACGTCAAAATTGTGAGTGTCTGCATCGGATACACTCTGGTTTCCTCCGTAAGTGATGGCGTCCTCTTATTAGGGTGATACCGCGTACTGGTCTGCTCACTTCACCAGCAGAAGGTCGGTGTTGGGTTCACGAGTGACGTGTGGACTAAGCGCAAGCACGACTGTGGTGGTGGTGGTTAAAAGGATGTAAAATGCTACTAGCTGTAGTGTTTTTTTTGCAACGAAGGCTTTGTAAGTTAATGAAATGTTCAAACTTCTCCACGGCGGTTTGATTATCCCCTTTTTATAGGGGCATGCGATCCGTAGGGCATGGAAAGCGGTGAGTTAATTGCCTACATGTGGATCGCCCGTGCGCTTCCCAACCAGCGCCTCGTTGCTGACACCCTGCACAAGTCTGTGTATCAGTCGATGGATCGATAAAATCGGTAAGACCACCTGTTGTGCAGTCGCTGGAATTCTGTTACCATTTCCATTAGTCTATCGATCTATGTATCGATCGATGGGATTGCAGAATGAGTTGAGCTGAGGGAAATCTAGCAAGCAAATGAGTGAATGAAGAGGAGAAAATTGGTGCAAACGCACTTTTACTTTCGACGAGGGCATAGTTCATTATTCCGATCTGCAGCAAGTTTTTAAACACTCTCCTCCTCCTCCTGTCATTCTTCACCCATAATTTTTCCCATGCCTAATTCCGTTCTCACTCACAATCTCTCAGGATAGCTACTGAGTCGCAAACGATAAGAATACAGTAATATCGCATCCGAGTTTTATTCTAAACCCTAGGTAGCTTGGCAACAATTCTCGAGCTAATTTTATAGACCTCATTCTACTCTTAACTTTGATTCGTTATGGTGGGTTGTTGCACTTGCTACCACCAGATAAAAGTAAAAGGGCTTTGCAATGCTTACAATGAAGTAAACTCACCAAGTTTTTACTTAGCAGACATTAACAAATAAATAGCAGTTAATGTTTATCGAGTGAGAAAGCAATCATTCTGCTCGAAGTTTGGCATGCTAGAAAGTAAGTTGTGCCTCTTTTAAAAGGTCGGGTGTTCGCAAATCAGTCCACAAGAAACAACAATTTAGGCTTGCATTGCAGCTTTCAATGTTTTCATTACAAACTATCTGATCTGTTTTATTGGTTTAGTTTTTTCACTTTAATGTTACGCACCTCCGTCTAGTTGTTAGTTTAAGGAGTCCTTCGATGGAGTGCCAGAAGAAACCCTCGATCACTCGGACATGAGCCGAGCATGATGATTGAGTTGAAGGACTGTTGATCACTTACTTTCTTTTAAAGTCTGCGATTCAAAAAATGTCTTGATGCAATCGTTTAGTGGATGTGATGCTGCCGTTCTGGCTTACGCGATGTTAGCGAAAAAAACACTCAGTCATTTGCTCCACGTCTTTCACTAAAATGCACCTAAGGGATGTTTCCAATGCCAACTAGATCATGTTCTCCAAAGCCAAATGCTACAAGATCACTCGTCGGCTCACGCCGTCACTGTTGAGATGTTCTAGTGCTTTCTTCAAGCTACATAAAGGCATGGAATACGAGGCTAATAGCACTTCAGAGTACGCGACAAGGGACGTTAAGTTCTACCCTTTTCCTCCCCTTTATAATTGTAGTGACAAACAGATAAAGAGGAGGACTGAGGGACTTGGCACGTGAAACTACCATTACTGTCATGCACAACTGAATCACGTCAGTTCCTAAATAATGTGACATTTTTTGGTTGTTAAATGAAGAAATTTTCTTGGAGTTAGTTAAATGCTTCTATTTGAAGCAAGTCATGCTGTGGGAATGGATGCGTGCATGAATGAACACTGACCAGCTAAAGAGTGGGTCCAAACCTGGTAAAAGATGTAGAGCGAGTTGACCCAGACAGGAATGCCTGAGTTGCTTCATTCGAGACGACAGACTACCAAATTATGCTGTTGCACATTTTATTGTGTTTGAGTAGACTTATTAGTCGCACTCGATGCACTTCTACTCATATATCAAAATTACTGGAATGGGTGATAGGAAGAAGGTGAGAGAGAGACGGGAGGGAAGGGAGGACAAGGGATGCTAAGAGGACTGCCTTTAATCAGTGCACGCTAGCGGTTTCTTTGTTTTAACCTATCTACTAAACGACTTAATTGGCTATCCAACCAAGTGCCCACAAAATTAAAACAAGTAGTGATGGTTCCAGTTCTTGGGCATTCCATCAAACTCCATATAACTGGATCGTAGACGTGTCTTTACATCCCAAACAGCGGATGGCTAGGAACATTGAAGTAGTGGTGAGACAGCTGAACAGTGATTGCCTTGCCGTCAGAAGAACTGGTAGGTTCCTTGACTATGTGCATTACATAAAGCGCCTTTTCTTGAATGGGAAGCATGCAATCAAGTGGTGGACCGAGCACTTGAATATTGCAGGACTGCTTTCCGGTTGTGATAGACGGTAGTAGCAAAGGCGCAAAAAAGAAATGAATACGTCTGCAAGCGCTGTTTTATAACAGAAAGCCACCAGGAAGGAAGAATAAAAAGGCTGCATGAAGTTACAAAAAGGAAAGTTGAATTGCAAGAAGAAAGGCAGGAAGGTGATAGCAGGTGAAGTTGAAGCGTGTGACGTGACTTTGTAGAGAGTCAACGCATCTCCAGGTCATTTGTTAAAAATGCAGGTTTGGAATGGTCTTGCAACCAGCAGCTGACATCCCCTTTTCATACGTTTCATACAAGAACGAGCTGCCATGACGTGTGACCAGTTGAATGATGCAGAGACCCGCTATTGGCTACGGTTTTGACAGGATTGAATAGCGCCTTGCCGATAACTGACGGTGTGCAAATTTTTAAAAAGAGCTTGTTTTTAGTGCTTGAACTTCGAATTGTGGCCTTGTTGAGGTCCCTTTAGCAGCAGGAGCTGTGTCAAGCAATTTTTAGCGAAATAAACCTCTGGGTAGTGCCAGTAGAACGTTACATCTTCAGCTGCTCTGCGCGTCAGCATTGCACCCCTTGTATTCCGCCCTAAAGAAAGTCTCGAGGTGTTGTGCTTGCTTCAATACTTCGCCTAAGCACGAACAGTTTGGCTGTAATTTATTTGTTATTACGAGTGAGTCACTTCAAGCCAGATAGTCGGGCGTGAGCTAGCTTCTCTACTTAGGATCTCAGTGTTATGTAACAGTTTTATCATCTGAAGAACAATGAAATGCCTCTATTCTCCGTTTTTAACGGCCAAATTCAAACAGTCAACCACATGGGGAACCCTTGCAGTTGCTTGCATGGGCACTTGGAATCTGGCCTCCGATAGCACAGGTAAAGTGGCTGACACCCCATTGTTGCATCTATTCGACTCAAAAACAAAATAATAAGCAAGCAAATAAATTGATGCAGTTTAAAAGTACTTTCGTATGAGGCAATGCATGAAGTTGGGAGTCGCTAAAAAATGATTGTTTTGGAAGCACATTAAGTCCATAGTTCATATTCCGGGAAGAAAATTTTAAACTAACTCATTTCCGCGGCGCATCGACTTGACTGAGACTCGAGTTGGTTGCGCATTAAGGTGTTAAATGAACTTGTTGAATAGACAACTATTAATGCGTAGTACTTGATTGTCTGTGATTGGATTGTTTTAATTCGCCATACATTTGACTTTCTGTTGGGTTAAGATATGGTTCCAGAGCCAAATTGACAATTCTAGCGATTTATTTATGTGGAGTAAAGGAAAAGCCTCCTCCTTAGTTACAACACTCAGATTCCTTTAGTCCATGCACATTCGCGTGCTGTGGTCGATCTTTATTAACGCAATTGCGAAGGCTTACGGTGGCATTGCTCTCGAACCATCTCTTCCACCATACGGTTGACTTCTAGCAAAGCAGGCGGTATGCGTCTGGGGGGTTAAGAGATGGGTCTAGCTCTGCCGGTTTCTACCATATGCTTCACATAACTTGCTCGGCCTAATCTAGCACTTCGCCATGGAAACGTATTTGCGTGCCGGCTTAGCGAAATACAGTGCCTTTTTTCTCTCCTCACGGGTAACACGGGTCGTCTGTGTGTGTGTTCACCGAAGCTATTTACGGGTATGGCTGTAGCTTTGTAGAGGGCACTATAAGTGTCACCTGCGATTCCATCAGTAGCGAAACAAGTGGGTTGGCTTTAATGCCCTGCTGAGTAGACTGGGCGCTTTTCTTGGAATTTATGACGACTTGGGCGCTGCATAGAACATCAGCTTCAGAACATTGTGTGCTAAGGCAGTTCTGGACATTGTCCAGATTCCTCTCCCTACACAGGCTTCTAACGATGCGTAGCGCTGCTTCCTCAACCCATGACTTGTCAACGTCTAGAAGGCGTTTGCTTGGGCCGATCTACGGTGGCGGAAATTTTGGAGGCAATCTCCTCTGCTCCCTCTGAACGTGAAGGCGATGGGTAAAGGTAGGGTAGAGGAAAATAAAAGAGTGAAAGTGGTATATTTATGCGACGATTTAGAGGAGCAGCAACAATAAGAATATAAGCTTGATTTGCTGACAGGCAGTGTGGAATTTAATGAGATGTGTGCGGATGCATTAAACCTTGGCTATAAAGATTAATTTAAGAAAACTTTTAGAGACATATGAAATTCAGTTTAACCATAGGCTCGAGGTGCTATTTGTGTTGACTTTAGCAACTAAGGTTTGATGGTTTGGCATTGATCTTTACACATCATTATATGCCTACACGTTTCTAGTAAGTCATTGTGTGGAAACACACAGCTCAGCTCACGTCGTCACCTCACAGCACTGGATTTCTTTGAAGCATTACACAATCGCTGGCGCTTGTGTCACATATGTATTGGGTAAAAATGTCATTTCGCCTTCTTATTTATGTTGTATTTTGGCACAGCCTACAGATGTGAAGAAGCCTTATCTTTAGGCGGCAGCCATTGAACACTCTCGAGAAAAAACAGAAAGCACGAGATTCCTGCACACCTATTCTTGTCTCAAGTCATTTGTGAAGTGTCGCCGAATGTAAGATGAAACTAGTTTTGACATTTGTAAATGAGGAAGAAGGAAAATGAGACGTGGTGCATTAAGGCAAAGTAATGAACGGGCCCCACTGACTAAGATGGACTAGATGATCTCATTACCTGTCACTGCCTTGCCTTGTGTGTTTCTGTGAAATACTAACCAAAAGGATAGAAATCCCACTACCGAGCGTTTGAAAGAAACTGCAGTAGACAAGGTTGGTATCAAGCAGAACGATGGACGACTAAACGTTGTCAGGTAGCGCTCAATCGTATCTAAGAGCATTTAGTAAGAAAAAATTCATTTTAAATATCGGTCTACACTGCTATGTGCTTCCTCTTTACCAGTGAAATTTCCAAACGATGGTCTCTAACACACCCGGATGTCTTGAATGAGAAATGATTTCGGATAAAGATGATTATTACTATGGAACACTGTTAAAACTGAGATTTGACTAGTTTTCAGGTATACGAATTGTATTACTTATGGAGATGGGGAAACCATGTTCCTGCCAACTCTACTGACTTTGAGTTTTGGTGTTCAGACATTTTCCGCTTTCTATGCATTTCTTTAAAGCTGGCGTGTGAAGACACTAACGAACCCTCACCCAAACGACCTATTTTCCTGTAAGGCCGAGACTATTTCATGCGTTTATGGAGCACGCAGATGTGAATAAGCACAATCGTGAGTTTGCAAGCGTTGTGCGCTCCATAAGATAAATTGGGGTCAAGAGTAGCTAACAATTTAAAGCCTACTATCAATCATTCGCAAAAATTCTAATTTAAAAAGTATAACTGTGTTGAATAGAGGCCTTCAGTCACATCGCTTGTTCATTGATAAGGTAAGCGCGCATGGATACGGTCAAACCAAATCAGTTAATTAACTGAGCTATCACGCCTGGTGTATGTAATCGAATCACATTCCACTTTTCTCAGCAAATTTACTCGAATGAGTGGGATTATCAATGGCGAGTGCTTTAAATGGATGAAAACAGATTTGATTGAAGCTAGGCCGTGCAGGAGTAAAGGCAATGCCAAAAAATAGAGCCCACTTACAGGTAGGATTATTTAATTAAAAATGCCTCTTCTCAAGAATTGTTCTAGTTTAGTGCATGTCTCCTGCTGATCAGCACATTGTTTATGCAACAGCCGTTCAATTTATGTGTTGTAGCGTCATAATAAATCATAAATTAATAGAATGAGGCGACGCTTCCCTATCTCAGTGCGTTAAAGAAACAAAGCTAAATCGATTCAAATTGCTTAGTTGTGATGCATAAACAAGGCGTTTATGGTTCTTGTGCTCACAAATCTGCCCCTCGCTGAAACATGGTGCATTCATAGTCGTAGTAACTGTGTTACAATTGCAGATCCAATCAGCCTCACAAAGTCTGTGTGGGCAGTGCATGAATCTAGCGACAGCCCCATGGAGTAGACACAAATCATGCTGGAATCGAATGTGGCACTACTGTGTGCAGCTCATTGCTCAGGTGTGCCTCCACTTCATGTCCTCATATGTCTCCTCACTATCTGTTCGTCCCTCTTCCATTTTTGAAAGAGTATCAACACCAAGATAAATGGAGCCGCCCAATGAATTTCTCTTTAAAGGCCAAACCAAGCCCTAAGCTGTGAAGATTCCAAGTTGTTAGAAGCCATCCAGTGTCTCATACCCATTGGACTGCAGGTACGCGAAGAATTGTGTAAGGGCACAACTCTACATTAATGGGTAAACACTTTTGAATTACTTACAATGGAATGCATTTTGAGCACATAGATCCCGAGATGAACACTGTAGTTAGGCTAGTCTTAATCATGCTAATTTCTTCCATTACAATTAGACTCTAACAATGTACACCTAAACAGCTGCCGTCGAGATATTTGTTAAATGTCAGGGTTTCGTGGCCTTTGACAAATATTGGGATAGTCTCTGTCAATGAGACGAAGGTACGATCACACCCTCTCACTATTTTATTCATTCATTTCCTTTTATTTGTTAATGCACTTATTAGAAATCAGTCATTCAGCACTTTACTAGCTCATTGGTTGCAAAATAAAGCGAACCATACCTCAAAAAATAGACTATAGCACCCTAACATAGTTGCTCTTTGCATCTTGACGTAACGTTAATTTATGCAGTCTTGGATGTAAACTAGTCGAAATGCCCTTGCCCTTTGTCTTAAGGAAAGTCTTGAGGTGTCACACCCACTTCAAAACTGCACCTAGGCACAAAAACTTTAGTTTTAAATCATTTTTCATCACGAGGAAGTCACTTTAGGAGAGAGTCGGGTGTGGACTAGGTCTTACACCTAAAATTTGTTATTTTGCAGTGGTTTTATCATCAATGAACTCTGACGGCTGTACTCCAACGACCGTATTTAAACAGTCTAACAGCAAATCTATTCAGTTGTTTTCTTAAACACATGTAGCCTGGATTCTGATAGCACTGATGAAGTGGTTGCCACTCCATTGCTGCATCCATTCGACTCCAACGACTCCCCTCAAAAAAGATACGAATCAGAAGAGCCAATCACTGGGCGCATCTTGATCAGAACAGATTCATCTGGCGCGCAGCAAGCCGACACAACTCAGGCCCTACTAATATTGCTAATTGCATTTTCATAAAACAAAGTAAGTGATAAATGTTCAATCAATTGAATCAATGCCCTTGAAGTCGCATCTTTGTTGGGCTATTTACCAAAGAGGACGAGGATGAGACAGTGAGTGTACGAGGTTGTGCGATGTCCTACAACATGATATGGTTTCGCGTGCCTGACTAACCACGCCTGTTTTCGAAAAGAGGGCGTTCAGCAGGAAGATCTACCACGCAATAAAATGGTCCTTGAATGGAGGTCATGGCAGAATACTCCCTTCACTTTCCACCTCGATTGTAGAAACTTAGAAGCTAATTGACCTAACAGAGGCAAAAGTGTTTGCGGGAGGTCGTTTGCTGGCATGCACAAAAAACACCATTTAGTTAGAAAGCAGCAATCCATTGTCATTTTGAGGACTCCTAATTTGGTTCTGCTGCAAAGGCTTGAGGCTTATAAGGTAAGTACTTCGACAGCTCAGCGTTACCTTCTATAAGATGTGGGATAGACACCACAGATGACTCACCGACTTGGTGGGATGGCGATGCGAGCTATTCTACTCGCCCCACATTCCAACGGCTGGACTAATGTTAAAAGGTCAAAGTGTCACGGAGAGGCGTAATGTCGCCTACATTCATAGAATGAGCTGATCAACAGATGAGGAGGGCACTCACAAACGGCTGCCTTTGAAATCAGTCACGAGAGGGCAAACAGGCAGGACCCAAATGGCAAAACGATTGTTCAAAGATGTCTACGGACTGCGGCATTCACTCTGATATAAGGCTAGCCTTATGCAAATACAAAAATCCATCTGCTCACGATTTAATTCAGGCAATGTTAAGATATTACCCCCAAGGCAGGCTGCAGACAACCTTTAACGAAATTTAATGGAGGTCACCCCTGCAATTAGTCTTAAAGGCTTGTTCATACTTTTGTATGTTGCTATTTTCTTGCCATGATGAAGAGTGGAAATAATCCATATCAAGCGAGTTCAAGTTGGTAGAAGGCAGTGGGAAGATAGCAACATGGGTGAGTTGACTTGGGGGTGACTAGAATTTCTTGTAGCCGTCTATAAAGCACTCCAGTTTAATTGCCATGACGATGCTCACTATCATTTACTAACTTTGCTCATCTTTATTAAAAACCAGCGTAGACATAGCAGAGCAATCAAACGAAAATCTCTCCACGTTATGGCAATTTAAGCTCGCAATTGCATATTCTCTGTTGTTGTTAAAAGCGCAATCACAGTCTCATGCAGTTTGGAGTTCCCAAGGAGCCCTTTCATTCAACACCTCCGAATTGTGAATTAACGCATCATGTGTGAAGACGACTTTAATTAGACTAGAGACTAGAGAGGGACATCACTACCTATTGTTAGCAGAGGAGCATCATGCACAGCATATCCTTCCCCTTGACCAAACAATTTATCCTTGAACAGAAGTCATTTTAATTTGAGAAGAGCGTGATTTGAGAGGTGTGTCACTGACAAGCAAGAGCGGCAATGGATTGTTGAAGCAAAAGCAGTGGGGATGAAGAAGAAGCAGTTTTTGAGGGGAAGAAGATGAGGCAAAACATAAATTGGTTCGTGCAAAAAGACTCAGTTGACAACTCCAGATTAGAGAGACATGGTCTTCATCTGAGAATCACTGGCGTTATGGATGTTGCAGTGACATATTCAAAGGAGGGTCAGGAGGCACCAACGATGTTTACACTAGTCATGGAATGCAATGGGCCGTTTTGTGCACGGCTCGAAGTCGCAACACCCGAATTGCTTTGAAGATTCGCACACTCGGGGATTACACGCATTTCACTGCTTGAATTGTAAGGTACCCTTCATTATACCTTTAAAGCCAATCTTGGCTTTGATTTTTAAACTCATGTATAATATGGCACTATTCTCACGTATATGCAGCTGCATAGTGAAATTGAAATACAATGCAATGGAAGACAGCTGAGATGATATGGACAATGTTACTAATTTAGGTGTGAGATGGCTGTTAGCTGTATCCTTGAGGAGTGGAATGATTATGTTGAAAGTCTTGGGGTTGATCTTCAACAACCACAGACTCCCAGTTGTGGTCAAAACGTTGTCAGATCACATTGATGAAGCATCTTATTTCGCCAATTTTCCATGCATTGCTAGCCATGAGTTCTTGGGAATTGAACACTGTCGGTACAGCTGTCGAAACCTTCAAACACAAATTAGGAGCAAGCACTCTCTTGCCCAACCGTAGCTTGGCATAAATAAATGGCCATCTTATCCCATAGTATTTCTGAGACCTGCGATGGTAGAATTTCACTAAGTTAGTCACGCGTTTATGCTTTGGTCAAATTAGTACATTGCTTACCCTATTTGCAATTTACTACTTCAGTGTTGTTTAGACTTCTTTCCATCGCACAGCACCCTCGCGGATCCACACTATCGGTAGTACGGTAAGAAATGTCATGGCCAATGATCCACACTTAATAAACTCGCTCTCATTCATTGATCTCGCATGTCAGAAATTACATCTCCAATTTCACTCACTTATTTGCCGGTATGCCGCATTTGAATTCCGCACAAGCGACATAGACCTTAACCTGAGGACATCTGTTCTGGAATAGTATACAAAACTTTGTTTAAACGGATCATTCAGGTTTTGATTCTATCCTTAAAATCCACATCACTATATAAGGCGAAAAATCATCAAAGTACTTTTAAAGCTTTTCTAGCAATGCAAGATCCAACTGAACACAGTCCCAACACTGTGGCTTCGCCATGGCGTGGTTGAATTGACCGCAGGCAACTTGTTTTTTGATAAATGGATAGTACTGGCTTGAAACCATGTAGGAAGTAATTACTAGGTAGATACTGCTACCAATTCGCCGATACTACTGCAGTGAGTCATTTGTCCTCCGATTGGACAAAGTCCCGTTTCGATAGTATCAATTGAATGGGGATCATAGCAGTCCCACACAAAGCTTAACTACTAAAGCGTAACTCTTATTTGCAGACACATTACAAGGCACTGGGCACTAAAGGCATGATGCACAGTACACCTTTCACTTCATGCCAATCATTATGACGGCTTATAAATGGGATCTTAAAAGGCGCATAGTTGTGGCGCTAAGATCCGTTCATCGCACTTTGCTTTCAGTTGTAGGTTCTTAATGTTTAACAGGGTTATGGCCTGACAGGTTCCTTCACGAGGGTCCTGCCCCACCGCTGTTGTGGTATGCGTTGCCATTTAACCACGTCTACGCAAATACGCACATAGTTACCAGCATAAAAGTACAATGTTTTGTCGAAGCCACAGATGATCAGCGTGTGACTCTACATAGCATCCACCCGTATAGTGACCGATCATCTTCTTGCTTCGTACGATCCAGCACTTTCCTCCTTATTTTCATTCTCAATTTTTCCTCCAATAACCGACTCACAAGGAATCCACCCTTCCGTTCATTACTAGCGATGTGAACTGGAAATTTTACACACCCTTAGAGTCGGTCGCTGCATCTCTCTCTTAATTTGTGCCATTGCACTCAAAGTTGGTTATGTTATTTGCACAAACATTTGGCATTATATAGTGGCAGAATAAGCGACCAAAAATTAAGGAAAATGGCTCATTTTTGACAGAACTGCATGCATCTGCGGGCAAAAGCTTCAAAGAGATTGCACGTTAACTGGGATATTTCTTCTTGTTCGTGATGGCGGCATTCTGCCGAGGAGCGGAATGGGCTGCTCATATTGAAGACTGCAGTGATAACTGTAGATGCAGTCGCAATGTGCAATTTGAAGATTCATCCAAGGAGAGGATTATGGCCATGCGAGAAATGCGGTAATTTGCCTTGACTTTACTAGCATCCGAACGGGTAATAGATCGGAGGACAAATGGATGAAAGTAATTGGCCTATCGTAGGAACGCATGAGAAGGGTCTTGGGTACAGTTTGATAAACAAGTCACAGAGTGCTCCTGAAAGTCCTTAACCTTGGCCTCGGATTCGGTACATGTGTTCAAAGCTGTACTTTACTCTTTTCCCGAATAATATTTCACCCTTTGCATGGACTCAATTTATTTCTGTGGAACGCAAGGCGAGTTGTATTAAGACTGATGCTATGTGTTTTCGGACTGATGCACTTAGATGTTCTGCAACAGTAGTGTCATATTGACTCCGATGTCGTTATCTGACCCGCCATTTCCTGCATAATATTTTCCATTTTTGAACTCTACCGGGTGTTGTCCTTTTAACTGCCTGCACAATTGGTACAATAGGCTTGGTTTTTTTAGGCCGATGTAAAATTGGGTCAGTGTCGCTAAGTTTGCGTTGGTGTGAGCATGGAAAAGGAGGCAAGAGGTGTGCTAGAATAACTTCAAATCATGGCCAATTCGAATAGTTTACAGCACTGCAACCACAATCGTTGTAACAGAACTATACCACTTATAACCATTTTGATATGGCTGGTAGGGTGACTTCAAACACTTGAGTGTTTAAATCTAGCACCATCCATAAAATGAGGAAAAGAGGATGCTAGCACAAAGAATGACATGACTGTGTGGTTATGGAACTGGGTCACGCGAAAAACGGTAAAATGAAGAATCACAAAGCGCCTGCACCCTACCTTTGCTACAGTAGTGATCACTCATGCATGAGTAGCTGTTTGGATTTTATGAAAGAAAATTCGTTCTTTATCAAGGCTGTTTCCTGTCTGCACGTATTTGGAATCTAGAGGTAGGCACAGGGCAAACAGCCAATCAGTTCGAGCATCATGGTCATTAAATCATTTGGAAATTTCAAGCGCCTTTCTAAGAGGTTCAAGGCACCCTGTGCAATGCCAGCCACGGCTGAGGGCTCGTTTGGGTCCTGTGGGACCAACTTAGTGAAGCAAATGTAATCGCACTGATACAAATACAAAGTGCAGTTTCGTGCAATATCAAGTGAAAAAGCCACCCAATTTTAAATGCAGTTCAGGCTTTTAAAAATGCCAGCCGCTATCGGCCTTACTAAAAGGGAAATTGTCCTCATAGTCTTTTGAGTTTACACGGATAGAAAATGTGGGCCTGATTTCTGTTTGCACATTGTGGCAAAGTTCGCCGTACAATGAGCACTCATTCCTTTTCATAGTACGATATTGGAAAAAAACGCAAAGTAGTACAAGTTAGCTACTGCCAGGTCGTTGGGCTGATTACACACCGAAATCTATCAGAATAAGATGCGCACGTTTGGAGTGCTTGTAATTCCAGTAGAAGCTCTTACAGGAGGGAACCTATCCAATTTCGGTATAGCTCAGGTAAAAGACAAGTACAGGAAAGCGTTGCGATTACTTGGAGCACAACCTTGGCCTATGCACATTTCTTGCCGATGACTTAAATATTCAGTGCTTCGTTCTTGCTTCCATTCAGCATAGCAGGTGCCAAAGTGAGTCATAAAATGAAGGCGCAAATTATGTCTAAAATGTATTGCATTTGTCAAGAAGTTAAGGTAAATAGGTGTGATCAAATGCGAGTGAGTGATGTGGTGAGACAACAGCTAACTCACTGCAGGTTTCGCCTTAACTCTTGGCAACGGTGTTTAGGTCATACAAGCAGCACTTTAGGTAAGCTCTTCCCTGTCCAATTAAGATGCGATCTTCTATGCTGCTTTGATCTACGTCATCTTTTAGGAGAGGTGATGCTGGAACATGCGATGTAAAGCTTAGAGTCTGGAATTGCAAACTAACACATTAAGGGCTTTTAGCACCACAGCAAAGAACAATTCGTTATTATGCCATGTAGAGGGGCAAAGCGGAAATCACCAGTCCTGATACATGTCTCTAGAATATCGGTTATTTGCGTAGGTATGAGAACTTTTATGTGAGCTAGCAAGTGGCTCAAATTAGGCTCATGCTAACGGAGGTGCTCCCAATTCCTACTTATATCGGAATAAGTAGATAAAATCAGCTTTATTCGCTACCAAGTAACGTCAGACTGCTGTAAAGGATGACATCTAAATGGAGACCAACTAAGCAAAGATGATTTTTCGCTGTTAATTCTCATATTTAGCTGTCGAAAATAAAACGCTGATGCCAAAGTTTGGTGTCATAACCACAATGCTAGCGAATGGGTACACCGGTCCTTTACTATCGCTTTTAAGCATATCAAAACCACTAAAGGTTTGCCTTCTTATCCAATCTGATCTATTAAAAACCATACGAAGCTTAGTTGTGGTATGCTACAGGGTCGATGTCAGCATCTATTGTCGCTTATTGAGTCGGCCGAATCGGGAAACCCTATCCCTAAGCACTTTTACGATAGCCTTATTTCTTAGGAAGAATAAAATGCCAATAAGGGTTGTCCACAATATTATTACAGATGCACTTTTAACTGTTTTAAGGGGTCTTTGCAGATGGCGTTTTGATAAAAGGAATGAGGCCAGCAGTAAAAGCTATAGTCTTAAAGTAAAGGCCCGTTAGGGACTTTTAACACGACGATTCTAAAGTCCGTCACTAAAAAGAAGCCAGTGTTACATTCGCGGCCCATGTGACTGTAATAATTGCCGCCAGAGCTCGTTTATTTGTATGGACACTGTGACAAGTACATAAGAGAGTGCGAGGGGGTATTTCCTCGAATGCCAAAATGAAAGAATGAAGGGCGAATCCCTTAAACGTAGCCAACATTGCTTTACAGCGTCATGGTTCGCAATTCAATTTTTCCAAACTTTTGATCAATTTATCAGAAATAAAAAAAACGACTCATTCAGCTTGGTTTTTAAAAAAACCTAGTAAAATAATTGATTAGAAACCCACATTATTGCACCACAATTTGGTGTCTCCTCCAACTGCGGCGCACCAAACTCCCACCAGTTCTGGAGGTCAGAAGTGCCCGACAAAGAAGTGTAGTGAGCCCGAGCATAAGGTCAAATTAAGCAGCCAAATAGTAGGAGTGTTTTGATTCTGCAATGAGGTAGAGCCAGTCATGGAAGTGAGCGAAGTAACTAAGGAGGGGGTCTAATTAGTGAACATATCAAGCGCGTAGTGCATTTAATGCTCAAAGAAAGCTTTGATAATCAGGAGAAGCTCGAAACATTGTATTGTGCTTAGCGTTGTAGGTAGAGCACTAGGTTTCATCTATTGTCTTGGTAATTACTCATTTTGCAACGACCTCGAATGGAACTCTTTGAGTCGCATGGAATAACGGTGAATGAGGAGGCCAGTGGCAACGAAACTAAATTTTCACCTAGCCAACGCAAATACAACTACCGCGATACAAGCCAAACCTCCCTACCTCATTCGCAACGCATCTTTCACCTTCTTATCACCCCCTTCTCCTTGCTCCCAACTTTACGCTCCACAAGGTGCCCTTTCCACTACGTGCAGCACTCGCCATCTCCTCATAGCAACATTTATTAACATATATGCATATTTATTTTCCTGAACTCAAGGAGTAGGAAACAAAGAAAGCATACTCAAAAGGTGACAGAACCTAAAAGGTGGACAGGTGGAGAACTGTAGTGAGAGTGTATGGAGAAGTGGCGGTTGATTCGCAGCACACGATCTTGGCTAAAACCAGTACAAACGGTGAACAATTAGTCCTTAAAAACCACACAGGCTGGCACAGTTCTGTCTTTGGGATCCCTCAACTTTAGCGTCGGATACACTTGATGGCATTTCGGGTCTTGGATGCATTGGTTGCGGAAACACATCTGTCCTTCAGGACATTTGCTGCAGCTGGGTCCTTGCTCATACGGCCACTGCCCCATGTAGTTCCCTCTAGAGGAATTTGTGCATAGCAGTGTATAGACAGGTTTCTCATCAGTCGGATGATTAGACGAGACCGAACTTACCCAGGTTTGTAATCACACACGATCAAGTATTGCGGATTCTCCCAATCGGGCCGAAGGCTATCGCATCGCTGCATTGCACAGCCCACCTTATTTGTGTTTGCCCAAACCAGCTGTTCATGAAGAGAGAAAGGCATGACAAGAAGCATCATCTTATACTTAACCATTCATTACCACATCAGCATGCACGTGTCTGCACTCGTTTACACCTCTTCTATCCAAATAACATTTCAAGTAGACACTCAGTAGTGAGGAGTGAGTGGCTTCGCTGTGTGGATTGGAGTGCATCCACACTCTGCATATCATGAGTAGCACACACACACAATTTCCTCACCTGTGTATAGTGGCCACAAACCTCTGTGCAAGAGTTGTTATAATACGTGTAGTATTTTGCTTCTTCCTTCCAGGCACACACGCCTTCCGTAAGAGGTGGCTTTATGCCACTGATAAGGACGGTGTTTTTTATGACTCCATTGTATTGTGGGTAGACCGACAAGTCGGGAAGACTAAATTTACATAGCTTGGCCCATGACTCTGCTAGATCCTCCATTTCTTTTGAGTACTTCTAGACAGATGAAAACAGACACCATCAGTGGCTGCGAAGAATATTTTCACGTGAAACAGATTATGGTGTCAACACTTGCCTAGTCAACCACGAAGGTGCTGGGAGCGAACTTACCATTAGTTGCATATTGCTGGCAGGAGGGTACACATTTTCGCGAACTTCCAAATGAGCCTCAAGAAGTTGTGCCCGTTCGACAGGTGTAGGTAGATCACACGCCACCATGGCGGTGGCAGTGATAAGGCTAAAGACCACCTTCACAAAGAGACCTGACAATGCGAAATGTGTGCAGAATGACTAAATTGCTTGCTCAGAGCAACAGTTGAGAATGATAGTGAGAGATGCTAAGTAATTAACAACTTACTGTTCCGTGAGTACATCATCGCGGCAAAGAGACTAGGAGGGCGAGACAATCCCACATATTTATACGTGAAACAAGGCACGTTTTGATATGACAAGACATGGAATGATGAAACAGACTATGGTATCACATTGGTTGAGATAATGCCGTCAATCATGGTTCAGGTTGGGTTTTGAATCACTGACCTGCTGACTAGACTTATACTCATTTCACATTTGTAATGCAATGACAGACTTCATGCTAACACAGTTTGCAATGTGGGCAGATTGGAAAGGACTCAAGTTATCTGATGCTGACCATGTGATCCATGAGCAATTTAGTCCACTCTTGCGAGTTTCTCGTAGTTCATGTTCTAGCAGACCACTTCAGTGACAGACGATCTGATTGCAGCAAATGTGAGGTTGTGCCAGCGTTACCACCTTCATGCAAAGATGACGGTGACAGATGATACCCTACCTTACTCACATGAAATTTGCAGTTTGTCAATGTCTCACCTTCCATGACCACCCCTCTATTTATCTGTGCCACAAAATGCACAATGGTCTCTTTCATCCAGTCCTTCAAAGGCAATGCTCTGACACCGGGAGCGAAAAATAGCAATTCACTTAATCCGGCGAAACTGCTGAATTAGCGAACGCCTAATTCGAGGTAGGTTGTGCGTATGTGATAGAGAATTAAATCGTGGTAGTGTCACCTGCACACCTAACAACTATGCATAACGGCAAGATGTGCAAGATGGGCACAATCAGTCAGAGCTATAAAATTACGGAGAGAAAATGCAATTCATGGAAAGGTGATAGTCACCAAGGCGAAAGATGATCGTAAGGTGTTTGGCCTACCTTTTTATGATTTGGTACCTTACCTTTATGGGTGCCAAATTGCACAAATCCTTGCAGTGTGCACGTGTGTTTTCCTTTGGCAACTACGCGGAATAGCTTCTTCGACTTATTGCAGTCAGTTTGGATCTCCATAAACAAAAGCAGAACGGAATATGGGTGCGATCTTTGGGGTGTGGTGGAAGTCGATCACACAGATGATGATTCCTATAAAAACTAAAGCACCTTCGTCTTTCCGAGATCGAGAGTAGCTGCATTAAGCCTCCTTCCTCCCTTTACTTCACAAACACTTTTTTAATGCTATTGAATGTCATTGTTACAAAATGTGTCATTGGCATGTGCCATCGCCGAACTAGCTGCCGATAGAGTTAATGGCCTGCAAGATGAATGTATTGGCGGCCTTTGCCTTTGGTTTTTAAAGTTATTGTTCAATTTTCAGGTATCATGTCAACAGAGTAAACGTATATAAGAGCAATTAAGCAAAGCACAATGAAATAGCTTTACTTCAAACAAGATTAACAGTGATGATATCCGTAGAATGCAATTATTTGCCGTCATGCGTCTGGCACTGCGCTTTTGTTTCAACTTTAAACAAATAGCAATCTATGACGGTAATGTGAGAATCAAGTTCGTTGAAAAAACGAAGGTATTTCAATTGAAAAAGTTAGCTCTCTCAAACAAGCCATCGTTTACTAAACTGTCTCTTTTACCCCGTAGCTCTTGAGGTTGTCCGAAGAGAAACGCATTTAAATACAGAGTCTTAGCCATGCACAATGTTAACTGCGAACATAACAAGTAATTTGCGATAAACGTGCAGATTTACTCAAAATCTACTCCATATTTGAGCAGCGTCATATGTTAAAATGCACCATCATCATCATCTTTCATCATCGCCTGTCACCGATGAAAGCACGTGCGGTTGAGACGCTGCAATGTGGTGGATAGTGCATTCAATTTTCAGCATGCATATCACACAGTGACTAAGAAACACGTGCCACCTTGCAGCACGTGGTGCTGAGGGCTGACACCTCCGCGACTTGTGTGTGTGTGCAGACTTGTGTCAAACGCCCAAGTAAGTTAGCGATTTGCTTTTGGCAATGACAGAGGCATTGAAGCACAAGTGTACTTCGCTGAATGGAAGATTCAAGGCATCTTTTTTTAGTTTAGATGACTGCAGTGAGAAGTTAGGTACAACCTCAAAAAGGGATCCAAATATGTTGGTAAATTATGCCCCTAAGACCTGTAGCGTTTGGATACATTTCGACGAGCAGGCGTAATTTCTGTCAAGTCATATCACCTCTTGAAAGTACTGGATGAAGCATTCCATCCACTCTAAGGCTTGCACTTGACGATTATTAGACCTTTTTTTGCATTTAACAGCAATTAAAACATTTAACAATTGTAACATTTGCTAAGCTTGAAAAAGCTTATCTTCTGGGGTTGGGGTGGTCTTACAAGTTGGGTAGAAAATGTTTTGCTCGAGGCTATGCAAAACTCGCGTAATCTGCATTCCACCTTAAAATCGTGTCTCTATCCTCTGCTTGGTATAGCTTTTGCCACTTTTATCGCAAGCACCCAACTGTTTTCATGAGCATGAATTCCATGATGGCATATAAAGCTGACTATATTGCTGGTTAGATAGTTGAACATGCGATCAGTGCTGGGCTCTTGAGTGATTCCTACGGGTGTCCAGATGGATGTCAGTGATGGCCTGAGGTCTAGTAGTTGCATTGCGCATGAACTTCATTAAAAGCGAATCCAAGCCAAAAGACGTCGAAGAAATACACAACCTGTTCAAGACTGCAAATTGAGATTTTATTCGACTCCGGGTTTGCTAAAATCATAGTTGATGATTGATCAGCACACAAACAAAAGCTGATGCATCCTAGGCAACTTCCATTGCATCAATTAATACGCACAGCATGATTTACCACTTCAGCTGTCAATATGTGGGGTACATCATTGCGCTCCGAGAAGCCCCAGTAGTTGTTTGCAACAAGGTGATTCTATCGATAGGGGCTATGCAAATGCCTGAAATCCCTGGATCTAGATAGCCCAAGGTCAACGCATCCCTCAAAGTGTGGGGTAGCGAAGGCAAAATTCTCAGGTTTGTCACCTCTCTTAACTTTTAGTTTTCATTTTTATAAGCTTGGCGAACCACCTGGTCCTTGGATGAAGACATCTTTAATGAGCTGTTCTTGGCGCAGATGACTACGTCTGCTAATCCTGACTTGCAGTTGGCACCTTCATTACCAATTTTGTCACTTTATGCCTAAAATTTTACCACAATATTCCTAGTAGTTATGCAATCCACTAAGTATACCAGCAAAGTTACATTGCTGAAAGATAAAAGTGATGTATGACGGAAAGGTATTCACCAAGCCTGAATAGATTAGCAAACCAGTTTTAATGCAATTTGTTAATGAGAATTCATGCTTAGCTATGCGATGCTCGTTGGCAGTCGGTGGATTCCTAGGCGTTCAACATCTGAGTAATAGGTTTCCTAGTTTGTTCCCAGTGTTTTAGTGATTGCGAGAGCATTTATTGTTTGATCATGTAAAAGACAAATGCAACCTGTCGCATTAAGGCGATAGCACTGGCAAGTTCCAATTTCTCTGCATAATAGTTTACGCTTGCAGAGATTTTATTAGTTGGAGCATATTAGTGTTAGCTGACAACCCTTGCATGCTGTCACGCCATTGGTGAGGTTGGCGTAAGTGGAGCTTTTGTAGTAATTTACCGATGACTGTGCCAAGTCGTGCAGTGAATCATGTTCAACTATCTAACCAGCAATATAGTCAGCTTTATATGCCATCATGGAATTCATGCTCATGAAAACAGTTGGGTGCTTGCGATAAAAGTGGCAAAAGCTATACCAAGCAGAGGATAGAGACACGATTTTAAGGTGGAATGCAGATTACGCGAGTTTTGCATAGCCTCGAGCAAAACATTTTCTACCCAACTTGTAAGACCACCCCAACCCCAGAAGATAAGCTTTTTCAAGCTTAGCAAATGTTACAATTGTTAAATGTTTTAATTGCTGTTAAATGCAAAAAAAGGTCTAATAATCGTCAAGTGCAAGCCTTAGAGTGGATGGAATGCTTCATCCAGTACTTTCAAGAGGTGATATGACTTGACAGAAATTACGCCTGCTCGTCGAAATGTATCCAAACGCTACAGGTCTTAGGGGCATAATTTACCAACATATTTGGATCCCTTTTTGAGGTTGTACCTAACTTCTCACTGCAGTCATCTAAACTAAAAAAAGATGCCTTGAATCTTCCATTCAGCGAAGTACACTTGTGCTTCAATGCCTCTGTCATTGCCAAAAGCAAATCGCTAACTTACTTGGGCGTTTGACACAAGTCTGCACACACACACAAGTCGCGGAGGTGTCAGCCCTCAGCACCACGTGCTGCAAGGTGGCACGTGTTTCTTAGTCACTGTGTGATATGCATGCTGAAAATTGAATGCACTATCCACCACATTGCAGCGTCTCAACCGCACGTGCTTTCATCGGTGACAGGCGATGATGAAAGATGATGATGATGGTGCATTTTAACATACGACGCTGCTCAAATATGGAGTAGATTTTGAGTAAATCTGCACGTTTATCGCAAATTACTTGTTATGTTCGCAGTTAACATTGTGCATGGCTAAGACTCTGTATTTAAATGCGTTTCTCTTCGGACAACCTCAAGAGCTACGGGGTAAAAGAGACAGTTTAGTAAACGATAGCTTGTGTGAGAGAGCCGACTTTTTCAATTGAGAGTACCTTCGTTTTTTTAACGAACTTGATTCTCACACTACCGTCATAGATTGCTATTTGTTTAAAGTTGAAACAAAAGCGCAGTGCCAGACGCATGACGGCAAATAATTGCATTCTACGGTTATCATCACTGTTAATCTTGTTCGAAGTAAAGCTATTTCATTGTGCTTTGCTTAATTGCTCTTATATACGTTTACTCTGTTGACATGATACCTGAAAATTGAACAATAACTTTAAAAACCAAAGGCAAAGGTCGTCAATACATTCATCTTGCAGGCAATTAACTGCATCGGCAGCTATTCAGCAATGGCATATGCTAATGACACATTTTGTAACAATGACATTCAGTAGCATTAAAAAAGTGTTTGTGAAGTAAAGGGAGGAAGGAGGCTTAATGCAGCTACTCTCGATCTCGGAAAGACGAAGGTGCTTTAGTTTTTATGGGAATCATCATCTGTGTGATCGACTTCCACCACACTCCAAAGATCGCACCCATATTCCGTTCTGCTTTTGTTTATGGAGATCCAAACTGACTGCAATAAGTCGAAGAAGCTATTCCGCGTAGTTGCTAAAGGAAAACACACGTGCATACTGCAAGGACTTGTGCAATTTGGCACCCATAAAGGTAAGGTACCAAATCATGAAAAGGTAGGCCAAACACCTTACGATCATCTTTCGCCTTGGTAACTATCACCTTTCCATGAATTGCATTTTCTCTCCGTAATTTTATAGCTCTGACCGATTGTGCCCATCTTGCACATCTTGCCGTTATGCATAGTTGTTAGGTGTGCAGGTGACACTACCACGATTTAATTCTCTATCACATACGCACAACCTACCTCGAATTAGGCGTTCGCTAATTCAGCAGTTTCGCCGGATTAAGTGAATTGCTATTTATCGCTCCCGGCGTCAGAGCATTACTTTTGAAGGACAAGATGAAAGAGACCATTGTGCATTTTGTGGCATGGATAAGTAGAGGGGAGGTCATGGAAGGTGAGTTATTGACAAACTGCAAATTTCATGTGAGTAAGGTAGGGTATCATCTGTCACCGTCATCTTTGCATGAAGGTGGTAACGCTGGCACAACCTCACATTTGCTGCAATCAGATCGTCTGTCACTGAAGTGGTCTGCTAGAACATGAACTACGAGAAACTCGCAAGAGTGGACTAAATTGCTCATGGATCACATGGTCAGCATCAGATAACTTGAGTCCTTTCCAATCTGCCCACATTGCAAACTGTGTTAGCATGAAGTCTGTCATTGCATTACAAATGTGAAATGAGTATAAGTCTAGTCAGCAGGTCAGTGATTCAAAACCCAACCTGAACCATGATTGACGGCATTATCTCAACCAATGTGATACCATAGTCTGTTTCATCATTCCATGTCTTGTCATATCAAAACGTGCCTTGTTTCACGTATAAATATGTGGGATTGTCTCGCCCTCCTAGTCTCTTTGCCGCGATGATGTACTCACGGAACAGTAAGTTGTTAATTACTTAGCATCTCTCACTATCATTCTCAACTGTTGCTCTGAGCAAGCAATTTAGTCATTCTGCACACATTTCGCATTGTCAGGTCTCTTTGTGAAGGTGGTCTTTAGCCTTATCACTGCCACCGCCATGGTGGCGTGTGATCTACCTACACCTGTCGAACGGGCACAACTTCTTGAGGCTCATTTGGAAGTTCGCGAAAATGTGTACCCTCCTGCCAGCAATATGCAACTAATGGTAAGTTCGCTCCCAGCACCTTCGTGGTTGACTAGGCAAGTGTTGACACCATAATCTGTTTCACGTGAAAATATTCTTCGCAGCCACTGATGGTGTCTGTTTTCATCTGTCTAGAAGTACTCAAAAGAAATGGAGGATCTAGCAGAGTCATGGGCCAAGCTATGTAAATTTAGTCTTCCCGACTTGTCGGTCTACCCACAATACAATGGAGTCATAAAAAACACCGTCCTTATCAGTGGCATAAAGCCACCTCTTACGGAAGGCGTGTGTGCCTGGAAGGAAGAAGCAAAATACTACACGTATTATAACAACTCTTGCACAGAGGTTTGTGGCCACTATACACAGGTGAGGAAATTGTGTGTGTGTGCTACTCATGATATGCAGAGTGTGGATGCACTCCAATCCACACAGCGAAGCCACTCACTCCTCACTACTGAGTGTCTACTTGAAATGTTATTTGGATAGAAGAGGTGTAAACGAGTGCAGACACGTGCATGCTGATGTGGTAATGAATGGTTAAGTATAAGATGATGCTTCTTGTCATGCCTTTCTCTCTTCATGAACAGCTGGTTTGGGCAAACACAAATAAGGTGGGCTGTGCAATGCAGCGATGCGATAGCCTTCGGCCCGATTGGGAGAATCCGCAATACTTGATCGTGTGTGATTACAAACCTGGGTAAGTTCGGTCTCGTCTAATCATCCGACTGATGAGAAACCTGTCTATACACTGCTATGCACAAATTCCTCTAGAGGGAACTACATGGGGCAGTGGCCGTATGAGCAAGGACCCAGCTGCAGCAAATGCCCTGAAGGACAGTTGTGTTTCCGCAACCAATGCATCCAAGACCCGAAATGCCATCAAGTGTACCCGACACTAAAACTGAGGAATCCTAAAGACAGAATGGTGCCAGACTGTGTGGTTTTTAAGGACTAATTGTGCATTATTTGTACTGGCTTTAGCCAAAATTGTGCTGCGAATCAATCGCCACTTCTCCATACACTCTCACTACAGTTCTCCACCTGCCCACCTTTTAGGTTCTGTCACCTTTTGAGTATGCTTTCTTTGTTTCCTACTCCTTGAGTTCAAGGAAATAAATATGCATATATGTTAATAAATGTTGCTATGAGGAGATGGCGAGTGCTGCATGTAGTGGAAAGGACACCTTGTGGAGCGTAAAGCTAGGAGCAAGGAGAACTGGGCGATAAGAAGGTGAGAGATGCATTGCGAATGCGGTAGGGAGGTTTGGCCTTTATCGCGGTAGTTGTATTTGCCTTGGCTAAGTGAAAATTTAGTTTTGTTGCCACTGGCCTCCTCATTCACCGTTATTCCATGCGACTCAAAGATTTCCATTCGAGGTCGTTGCAAAATGAGTAATTACCAAGACAACAGATGAAACCTAGTGCTCTACCTACAACGCTAAGCACAATACAATGTTTCGAGCTTCTCCTGATTATCAAAGCTTTCTTTGAGCATTAAATGCACTACACGCTTGATATGTTCACTAATTAGACCCCCTCCTTAGTTACTTCGCTCACTTTCATGACTGGCTCTACCTCATTGCAGAATCAAAACACTCCTACTATTTGGCTGCTTAATTTGACCTTATGCTCGGGCTCACTACACTTTTTTGTCGGGCACTTCTGACCTCCAGAACTGGTGGGAGCTTGGTACGCTGAAGTTAAAGTAGACATCAAATTGTGGTGCAATAATGTGGGTTTCTGCTCAATTATTTTACTAGGTTTTTTCAAAAACCAAGCTGAATGAGTTGTTTTTTTATTTCTGATAAATTGATCAAAAGTTGGGAAAAATTGAATTGTGAACCATGACACTGTAAAGCAATGTTGGCTACGTTTAAGGGATTCGCCCTTCATTCTTTCATTTTGGCATTCGAGGAAATACCCCCTCGCACTCTCTTATGTACTTGTCACAGTGTTCATACAAATAAACGAGCTCTGGCGACAATTATTACAGTCACATGGGCCGCGAATGTACCACTGGCTTCTTTTTAGTGACGGACTTTGGAATCGTTGTGTTAAAAGTCCCTAACGGGCCTTTACTTTAAGACCGTAGCTTTTACTGCTGGCCTCATTCCTTTTATCAATACGCCATCCGCAAAGACCCCTTGAAACAGTTAAAAATGCATCTGTAATAATATTGTGGACAACCCTTATTGGCCTTTTATTCTTCCTAAAAAATAAGGCTATCGTAAAATGTTTAGGGACAGGGCCTCCCGATTCGGCCGACTCAATAAGCGACAATAGATGCTGACATCGACCCTGTAGCATACTACAACTAAGCTTCGTATGGTTTTTAATAGATTAGATTGGATAAGAAGGCAAACCTTTAGTGGTTTTGATATGCTTAAAAGCGATAGTAAAGGACCGGTGTACCCATTCGCTAGCATTGTGGTTATAACACCAAACCTTGGCATCAGCGTTTTATTTTCGACAGCTAAACATGAGAATTAACAGCGAAAAATCATCTTTGCTTAGTTAATGTCCATTTGGATGTCATCCTTTACAGCAGTCTGACGTTACTTGGTAGCGAATAAAGCTGATTTTATCTACTTGTTCCGATATAAGTAGGAATTGGGAGCACCTCTGTTAGCATGGGCCTAATTTGAGCCACTTGCTAGCTCACATGAAAGTTCTCATACCTACGCAAATAACCGATATTCTAGAGACATGTATCAGGACTGGTGATTCCCGCCTTGCCCCTCTACACGACATAATAACGAATTGTTCTTTGCTGTGGTGCTAAAAGCGCTTAATGTGTTAGTTTGCAATTCCAGACTCTAAGCTTTACATCGCATGTTCCAGCATCACCTCTCCTAAAAGATGACGTAGATCAAAGCAGCATAGAAGATCGCATCTTAATTGGACAGGGAAGAGCTTACCTAAAGTGCTGCTTGTATGACCTAAACACCGTTGCCAAGAGTTAAGGCGAAACCTGCAGTGAGTTAGCTGTTGTCTCACCACATCACTCACTCGCATTTGATCACACCTATTTACCTTAACTTCTTGACAAATGCAATACATTTTAGACATAATTTGCGCCTTCATTTTATGACTCACTTTGGCACTTGCTATGTTGAATGGAAGCAAGAACGAAGCACTGAATATTTAAGTCATCGGCAAGAAATGTGCATAGGCCAAGGTTGTGCTCCGAGTAATCACAACACTATCCTGTACTTGTCTTTTACCTGAGCTATACCGAAATTGGATAGGTTCCCTCCTGTAAGAGCTTCCACCAGAATTACAAGCACTCCAAACGTGCGCATCTTGTTCAGATAGATTTTGGTGTGTAATCAGCCCAACGACCTGGCAGTAGCTAACTTGTACTACTTTGCGTTTTTTTCCAATATCGTACTATGAAAAGGAATGAGTGCTCATTGTACGGCGAACTTTGCCACAATGTGCAAACAGAAATCAGGCCCACATTTTCTATCCGTGTAAACTCAAAAGACTATGAGGACAATTTCCCTTTTAGTAAGGCCGATAGCGGCTGGCATTTTTAAAAGCCTGAATTGCATTTAAAATTAGGTGTCTTTTCACTTGATATTGCACGAAACTGCACTTTGTATTTGTATCAGTGCGATTACATTTGCTTCACTAAGTTAGTCCCACAGGATCCAAACGAGTCCTCACAGCCGTGGCTGGCATTGCACAGGGTGCCTTGAACCTCTTTGAAAGGCGCTTGAAATTTCCAAATGATTTATGGCCATGATGCTCGAACTGGTTGGCTTTTTGCCCTGTGCCTATCTCTAGATTTCAAATACGTGCAGACAGGAAACCCAGCCTTGATAAAGAACGAATTTTCTTTCATAAAATCCAAACAGCTACTCATGCATGAGTGATCACCACTGTAGCAAAGGTAGGGTGCAAGCGCTTTGTGATCCTTCAATTTACCGTTTTTTGCGTAATTCATTTTATGAATGGTGCTGGATTTAAACACCCAGGTGTTTGAAGTCACCCTACCAGCCATATCAAATTGGGTATCAATGGTATGGTTCTGTTACAATGATTGCGGTTGCAGTGCTGGATACTATTCGAATTGGTCACGACTTAAAGTTATTCCAACACACCTCTTACCTCCTTTTCCATGCTCACACCAACGCAAACTTAGCGACACTGACCTAATTTTACATCGGCCTAAGAAATCAAGCCGATTGTTCCAATTGTGCGGACACTCAAGAGGACAAAACCCGGTAGAGTTAAAGGATAGAAAGCATTATGCGAGAAACGGTGGGGTCAGATAACGACATCGAAGTCAATTTGACACTACTGCTGCAGAACATCTAGGTGCATCAGTCTTAATACAACCCGTATTGCATTCCACAGAAATAAATTGAGTCCATGCAAAGGGTGCAATATTATTCGGGAAAAGAGTAAAGTACAACTTTGAACACATGTACCGAATTCGCGGTCAAGGTTGAGGACTTTCAGGAGCACTCTGTGACTTGTCCATCAAACTGTACCCAAGACCCGTCTCGTGCGTTCCTACGATAGACCAATTACTTTCATCCATTTGTCCTCCCATCTATTACCCGTTCAGATGCTAGCAAAGTCAAGGCAAATTACCGCATTTCTCACATGGCCATAATCCTCTTCTTGAATGACTCTTCAAATCTCACATTGCGATGGCATCTGCAGCTACCACCGCAGTCTTCAATATGAGCAGCCTATTCCGCTCCTCGGTAGAATGTCGCCATCACAAGCAAGAAGAAATATCCCGGTTATAGCACGATCTCGTCAAAGCTTTTGCACGCAGATGCATGCAGATCTGTCAAAATTAGCCATTTTTCTTAATTTTTGGCCGCTGAAAATAATACAACTAATTTTGAGTGTAATGGCACAAATTAAGAGAGAGATGCAGTGACCAACTTTAAGGGTGCGTAAAATTCCCAACTCACTTCGCTAGAAATGAACGGAAGGATGGATTCCTTGTGAGTCGGTTATTGGAGGAAAAATCGAGAATGAAAATAAGGAGGAAAAGGCTAGATCGTACAATGCATGAAGATAATCGGTCAATATACAGGTGGATGCTGTGTAGAGTCACACGCTGATCATCTGTAGCTTCGACAAAACATTGTACTTTTATGCTGGTAACTATGTGCGTATTTGTGTAGACGTGGTTAAATGGCGACGCATACCACGGCAGCGGTAAAGGATGGCCCTCGTGAAGGAACGTTTCGGGCCATAACCCTGTCAAGCATTAAGAACTTAAAACTGCAAGTAAAGTGCGATGAACGGGTCTGCGCGTTACAACTATGCGCCTTTTAATATCCTATTCATAAGCCGTCGTAATGATTGGCATGAAGTGGAAGGTGTACTGTGCATCATGCGTAATTCATAGCGCTTGGAGAAAGGAAATGTAGCCTATAGTGCCTGGTGCCTTGCACTGTGTCTGCAAATAAGAGTTGAGCTTTAGTAGTTTAGCTTCGTGAGAGACTGCTATGATCCCCATTCTACTCATACTATCGAAACGGGATGTTGCCGAATCGGAGGACATTTGGCTCAGTGCAGTAGTATCGGCAAATCGGTAGCAGTATCTACTTAGTAATTACTTCCTACATGGTTACAAGCCAGTACTATCCATTTATCAAAAAATAAATTGCCTGTGGTCAATCCAACCAAGCCGTGGCGAAGCAACAATGTTTGGACTGTGTTTGATTGTATCTTGCATTG
The DNA here is from genome assembly GCA_036345935.2 of Taenia hydatigena. Classification (NCBI taxonomy): domain Eukaryota; kingdom Metazoa; phylum Platyhelminthes; class Cestoda; order Cyclophyllidea; family Taeniidae; genus Taenia; species Taenia hydatigena. The sequence continues at coordinate 42,521 of JADWOT020001859.1, read as the reverse complement.
CTAGAAAAGCTTTAAATGTACTTCGATGATTTTCTCCTTATATAGTGATGTGGATTTCCAGAGTAGAATCGAAACATGAATTAATTGTTTGAACAAAGTTTTGTATGCTACTCCAGAATCGATGTCCTAAAGTTAAGGTCTACGTCGCTTGTGTGGAATCCAAATTGCGACATCCCGGCAAACAGGTGTATGAGGTGGAAGATGTAATTTCTGACCTGCGAGATCAATCAGTGATAGAGGGCTTATTAAGTGTGGATCATTCACCACGACATTTCTTGCTGTACTACCGATAGCGTGGATCCGCGAGGATGCCGCGCGATGGAAAGAAGGCTAAACAACACTGAATTAGTCAATTGCAACTGGAACAAACAATACACTAATTCGACCAAAGCATAAACGCGTAACTAACTTAATGAAATTTTACTATCACAGGTCTCAGAAATATTGTAGGATGAGATAGCCATTTATTTATGCTGAGCTACGATTGGACAAGAATGCCTGCTCCCAATTTGTGCACACAGTTGTAACTGTTGGAAGGTTTCGACGATTGTACCGATAGTGTTTATTTCCCAAGAATTCATGGCTGACAATGCACAGAAAATTGGCGAAATAAAGTGCTTCGTCAATGTGATCTGACAACATTTTTACCACAACTGGGAGTCTGTGGTTGTTGAAGATCGATCCCAAGACTTTCAGCATAATAATTCAACTTCTCAAGGATACAGCTAACAGCCATCTCACACCTAAATTAGTAACATTGCCAACATCATCTCAGCTGCCTTCCACTGCATTGTATTTCAATCTCACTATTCAGCTGCATACATGTAAGATTAGTGCCATATTTTACATGAGTATAAAAATCGGAGCCAAGATTGGATTTAAAAGGTGGAACGAAGGGCACCTTACAATTCAAGCAGTGAAAAGCGTGTAATTCCCAAGTGCGCGAATCTTCGAAGCAAAAAAGTGTTGCGATTTCGAGCCGTGCACAAAACGGCCCATTGCATACCATGACTAGTGTCAACATCATTGGTGCCTCCTGACCCTCCTTTGAATATGTCGCTGCAACATCCCCAAAGCCACTGATTCTCAAATGAAGACCATGTCTCTCTTATCTTGAGTTGTCAATCGAGTCTTTTTGCACAAACCGATTTATGTTTTGCGGCATCTTCTTCCTCTCAAAAACTGCTTCTTCTTCATCCCCACTGCTTTTGCTCCAACAATCCGTTGTCGCTCTTGCTTGTTAGTGACACACCTCTCAAATCACGCTCTTCCCAAATAAAAATGACTTCTGTTCAAGGACGGACTGCTTGGTCAAGGGGAGGGATATGCTATGCATGATGCTCCTCTGCTAACAACAGGTGGTAATGTCCTTCTCCCTCTATTACTCTAGTCTAGTTCACAATTCGGGGGTGTTGAATGAAAGGGTTCCTTAGGAAGAGGCTTGACCTCGATGCCACTGACCTGTATAGGCTATGCTAGTGTAAGGTTAAAGTAGAAGAGGGATTGTAGCCAAATGCTCGACACTTAAGTCTTTTGCACCATGAGATGACTTGTCTGATTTCGCTAAGCAATTTTACTGAATAGAAGTGTAGAGCCTTCTATTTCCACTTATTAATGCCACAAGTTATCAAACTGCACAACTTTAGAACCGCAATTTTAGAAATTTGTTGTGAACCGAACCTGCACTGCTTACAAGGTGTGCCAGCACTTATCTTAACTTGGCAATATGCGTACATGTTCCTGGATGCTACTGAGGTCACCAGCCAGACAGGAGATAAATGGTGGACTTCTGAGAGGACGGCATGACATGCAAATGCAAAGAGTGCGCAAAGAAGGCGACCAGTCTGTAATTGCCTAGTGAGTGTTTCGCAAGGGCCACCCGAGAATGAATCTGCGCGGAGCCTAATCCTGCTAAAAACAATAGTGAAGAGGAAAACAGGCGGGTGATCGGGAACACCACCATCCAGGATGTATGAGGATCAGCGACCGAGTGCAACTTCTGAAAAGTTGGAGAGAAAAGTGTTTTGTGCTTGCAGGCATCTAAAGTACCGATCTTTAAATTAGGCATGCCAGTCATGATCGCGTTAACATTTAGACTGGTCGATTTACGTTCTACTGAAGGCATTCTGGTGCCGTCGTCGACTTTACAGATGTTAACCAAACTATTGGTTAAATAAAACTGTTTCTTGACGTTGAATTGAGCCAAAAAATTTTGGATTAGTCCGTTCGCTGATCCTTCAGTTAGAGGGATTGAGACATCCATCATCGTGTCTGACAAAAGAATTAAAGCTTTGGTTGTCTCATCGCAGACATTGAGGTGATGACACCTACTTACATGCAGGTGCACACGTTCCTGTTCCACTCACTTTATTTTTATAGGTGCACCCAATGCGAAATTCCCAGTTGTACCCATGGGAGAGACAAACACGGATCCTCAACAATTAGCCTCAATGGCTGTATTACCAGTCGTACAATAGCAAGTAGAAAAAGCAGCACCACCTACGACACAAAAGATAAAAGAAGTGGTCTCTGCACTGGCTAAGCCTCCAGTATTTCCAGGACCAAATTCCATCCTTATTTATTCGCCACAGAACAACGATGAAGACAAACAAACCCAACTGAATCCTTTGCCACCAAAACGACTGAAAAGTTATGTGGATGCTTCTGATGAATCAGTTATCCCATTGGCAATGCCTGCATTTCTTTCACGCAGTCCTCACTTCGCGAGCCCTCCAAAGTCTGTATTACAGCGGACATCCTGCATTGGCGTATCTTTACTTCCACAGCAAGGTGGGATTTCGAGTCAACATCAAACTACTACTGCGATACCGATCTTCCCAACATCGAATCCACTCCTATTTGACACCTCATCAAATTTACGTTAGCAGCTGCTACAACCACAGGTGCAGCCACCGTTTCCACCGCCAAGCACATGCCATCAACTTTTGGCAAACGTCCTCTCAATTCTAGATTTCCTTCTCCTCCAGCAACTTGCTGTTACTGTATCCATGCTTGATTCAGCGAGCTTCTTTGCAACGCCAACCGCAGAAAAACCTTAGGCACGCCAGCCACTATTAGAAGCACAAAGACAAGGTAGACGCAAGATTCTCTTTACCCCGTACCAAACTGATGAGATGATGAAATACTTTAACAAGGAAAACTACATCAATATGCATGAACGCGAAGAATCACCGCTGAAAAGTAGGGAGGGTCGGTGGGAAATTTCTAGCAATGCGACGCCTGTATCACAGCCAAGGGTTTGTGCCATGGAGAAAAGCGCCATATCAACCAACTCGTAGGACGTCGGCCTCAGAGAAGGCTTTTGAACGGCTGAGAGCTCCCAATCACAACAGGAACCCCAACAAACAGTTTCACCATTGAAGCAAGCTCCTTCGGGAGAAGGTGGCGATGTGTTGCCGAGGCAAAGCGGCGGTTCAAGGCGCTGATGGAGTCGCTCGAAGATCACCTCCATGCTAAAACAGATCAAAAGCAGGATGATGAAGACGAGGATATCAAGGATATCGAGTTATTGCTTTCTCTATGGAGCATCCGCGAACTGACAATGGCTTTCATGAAGTGGCTATGATGTTGGTGTCTTGCTGCTCCAACTGTTATGTGGTTCTGATTTATGGCGTAATGATGGTCATTTTGTGTACCTTGATTTTTCAGAAATAAATAAATAAACCAATGTCTTGCAAAGATGCTCTTGTGGGGAGCTATGCGTGAAGTTAAAAGTCGCTAAAATGAATTGCAAGCGAGCCTCTTGCACGAGGTCGACCTTGGTGCTTATTTGATCCAGTTTGCTCTACTTAAGGGTACTGTGGGATTTGGCTACACTTGCCCTTCTTCTTGAGAAGGATGCTGCACGTACTAGGGGTCAAATCAGGTACACTTTTGACAGACCACTTTACATGCTCATTTACTTGCACTCAAAAGAGCACCGCCTGAATACGCTGCATAGCGGCGATAAGGAAATTCATTGTGCAGCTTGGCGGCCAATACATCTTTTTCCTAACTAGGAACATCCGCTATTTAGTTTGCTCCAATCGCTCCAAGACGACCTCACCGATTTATAGGGAAACATATCCACCTGCCCCACCCTTTTCTGGTCCATGCACTCAAGGTAATGTTGTATTCTGCAGCAATGATTGCAGTGCTTAATTTTGACATGCTCAATAAACTGTATCAGGCTCTAACCATTTGGTTGACATCACTTTTAATCCTCAACATTTTCTTACTTGGTGGCTAATAACTTGCCCTTGAGTCTAACTAACCTGCTTCACAGTGCCGGTCACAAACACACGACGGCGAGGCGGGCAGTGAGAGAGCAGTTGTGCAGTCCACTTTTTCTTCACATCAGCAGTGTGCCTTTGCAGTCGCGTTGGGAGAGACAAAAATTGTATTCGCTGCAATATCACAACGGCACATTCGTTTGTTCAAATCTTTGTTCACTTTTCCAATCATCACTAATTCCCAATAATTTTCTCCACTTTCACCTACATTTGTTGTAAATGTCTTACTGGGTGAAGCGAATGGTTGCAACATGTGTGAGGAGAGATGAATTCTTGTCAGTCACTTTCGTTGCCGACACAAGTTGGCGTCGCAAGGCATTCCGTGAATGGTCACATGAGAAAAGTCTACAGGGAGATGTCTTACAGAAATAGGACTAGACATTAGTAAGTGAAGTGGAAAAATTCTGCTAGATAGACCTACTGTCAAATAAATAGCTAGGGCATGCCAAAGCTATCTGAGCATGTCAACGTTGGGCGCTGCAACATCAGCATCACAAGTGTCTGCAAACTATGCGCAAAATATTCCAATCGAACTATCCCAATGCCAAACTCTTAGCTATGAATGCGTTGTTCAGAGCAGTAACACCAGAATAAACTGACCATCTTCACGATTATTGTTCTTGCATCTATCCAGAAAGGAAGCCTCCATTTACTGCTTGGGATTACGATAGACCTTCTCAAATGCTGACAACTTTCGCGATCTCTGCGGTTAATTCACGTCTGTGCGTCGGCGTTGTAAGTTGCAAGATTCGCGACTTGACTTGTTTGATGTAAATGATGCCGCAGGTCCTAACAATAATAAAATTTGCGTACAGATGTTGACATCATAAATAGCAGCAACGTGTGACTACTACAAGTTGCCTTTTACTCCTCCTCTCACTAGGTTGCAGGCTCAAGGTTCCCCCAGACCCAAGATCCCAGCAATGTTATATTCTTGAGCCACTGTTCAATTGCTCTTATTAATTAGCCTCATTCTATAAAGTTGTTGATATTGCATGATTGAATGGATCACCTGGACCAGACTGCGTACATTTGCATCGTGGCACAAAGAAGGTTGTTGAAGATTCTCCGTGTGCGTAGGTAGCATTCCTAATTACCAAGCTCTCCTGCGCGGTCATATCACACACGGTGATGGTAGCATTACCTAGGGCATAGGAATCTTACATTATTTCATTCATCTTCTTCACTGCACCTCCTCCAAATAACAAAGTGGAGGACACGTCGAGTAAATTTACTGCCCGCGATAGAGGCACTCCACTTGAATTGATACCTCCTTAAAAGTAACATATATGCACATAATGTTTTGTGAGACGAGATGGATAGATGCTGCCATTTGCATGAGATCCAACAGCATTCTTCATAGCGGCTCTTTGATGCAATTGTGGAGAGCCACTATTGAATGAAGGACTGGCAATACCGCACCGAGATGTTAAACGCAGACCTTCGTGGTCAAAAGCACTTGGTGAACGTCAATGGGAATGCAAATAAACCAAGGGACATCAACACACTTGCATGCTTCCTTCAAGGACTGTCCCAATTCACCGTTCCGTTGACAGCACAGACGCCATTTTTAGCTGACATTGTAGTAACTCTTATGACGCACTCCAGTGAATCTGTTCCAACTCCACTTGCAATATATGTCAACCTGGTTAGCCCTCACTTAACAGGAAATAGCCGTATTATTAAGCAGTAGGGTATCATACACACACAGCTATGTGTGCATATTTACCAAAAGACCCACTACTTCCAGCGTCAGTGAGGGTGGTGCAAATCTGAGCCAGTGGATTTTAAATGTCAGCCAAAGTGTTTGGGCACGGCTGTTACTGCTCCTGGTTTAAGTTTGGCTGGCTTCCCGCGCCCAGACGGCAAACAATTACAACACTAAAAGCGCCTTTGCCTGAGCCAATCGAATCAGAACTCACTTTCTATTGGCTCGTCGCATTTGAAACTCATCCACGACGTCGGGTCAACATCAAGGGTACCATGAATAGATATGAGCCATCGGGAGAGAATTCCCTCCAAGACACAGACATATGGCTGTGTTACAGGCGTTGCATTGCTAAAAATTTCCCCACCGACCCTCTTTGTTTCGTAGCGTTGATTCTGGAACTGCCCATTAACCTAACAGAAAAGTCAATCAGTCATTATACACTAATAACTGTCCAGCGAACATGTTCATATAAAATCTCGAAGCTTAACCAACCTGATGTCCGGCCAAGTTATTGAGACGTGCCAGTTCTTCGTGTTCGCTCATAGTGAGGTAGTTTTTCTTGTTAAAGCAATTCATCATCTCACCAATTTGGTGTGGAGTAAAGAGAACCCTGCGTCTGTGTGAATAAACAAGAACAGAGGTGCTAAATAAATACTCATAGAACACCAGTACCTTGCAAAGAAAACCTCAAAATAACACCCACAATAGGTGTGATGGTTATAAAGGGCGCCATTAGTAGAGGGAAAGGCGAGCACAAGACACTACTTGCAACGGCTGCCATACCCAGGTTCCCATCACCACCCATATACCACAGAAAATGCTGCGCACCGCAAAAAAGCACTCGTGTGGCAGACAGCCAATTAATGTCATGGTACGAGGGTGCCAACCGGATGCACCGCGCCTTTGCCCACGTCTCCGTAGGGCTAATCAGCCCAACATCAAACGCTGTTATGTAAAAAAGAAACGCGATAAAGGCTCCATATCGCCAAGTGCTGGAGTACAGAGTTGGAGGTCCGCGTGCACCACACTTGTCTCTACACCTTGGGCATGTTTATGCTGGTGTCACCCCCTCCTCCTCCCACACTACCCAGTGCACATACAGCTCCACCGCATCGGACACACGCATGACAGCACTCAGTCAACCATCATTATGTGTAGTAGACTAGCCAATACGTGCGTGTGCCTCAAACGGTAAAACCACAAGTACCGTGCGTAATTAAGGCAGCTAACAAGGCGAAACATTCCATTTCTTTCCACTATGACCGACTTCTACCTTAACCATTGCTGGCAGAAATGTGATCAAAATGAAGCAATGCTCTCCGAAACACGATTCACGAGGGCGTCAGGCTGTTACTTTAGCGTCTCCGGCAGTCAAATGTTCTGGCAAAGATTAAATGGTTCCAACACGACCACTCACATCAGACAGGACTGCACAAACGTTCCAACGCCACTACTCATGCCGCTGAGGTGAAGCTGATGAAGGTAACTAGGCGGGCAGGCCCATAGACAGTGAAGTAAACAGATCTCCCTATCTTCGCTTGTCTATCCACCCACACATCCACCAGCCAAATAACCCAATCAACCGACATGTAAAATGACCGCAAATAGAGAAAGAGAGGATATTTAACGCTTGCCAATACACATTTGCCTGTCCCGGGAGACGTCTACTAATTAATGGCCTTCAGGAACAACAACCCAGCCAACTTAAGGGAGACGCCAAACCTGCACTATCTCCTGTCCCCATGACCCACCAACCGGCCATTTGTATCGAGGTAAAAACAGCTAAAGCCAAAGCTAATTACTACTACGTCTAAGGCGGAGGCGGCGAAGACCACGCCGAAGCCACTATATTGCTACAGCAGGAGGAGCGAACAAATCGAGGCAATCAGTGGGTTGCCTTCCAACTTATCACCGTGATAATACGTTCCCAATAAACGCTTCAAACACAAGTATTCCGGAGGCAGGCACTCCAGGATGCATCATTTGGCAGTAATAAGTGTGCACAGTTCGGTAGTTTACGCGAGGAGCGCTAAACAGTCAAAGTTGCGTCCTCTTCCATGCCTTTTTGCTCATTTATAAAATAACATCGGTGGAAAGGAATCCAGAAAATTGCTTGACATTTGGCAAATTTTGAGCGTGCGTCAAAATGGACATTAAATTACGAGATGGTCTCCCTCAACTCCGATAAACAATGCGAAGAGGTGGAGCAGTAGCAAGATTTCTAACCACGAGCAGACTAATTAGAACATGCTAGCTCGGTATAACTAGGCGTAATGTCATGTGACCGCTCCGAATTTGCAAATGGGAACACTCATTTGGAAGTGGCAGTCATAGCCTATTGTAAAAATAGGAGCAATAGACGGTCCTAAGCCATCCACCCTTTCAAACGGAAAGCGAAAACATGATGCGTAAGATGGACAAAATCAGGCGGTGGCATGACCAGATGTCAATGAGCACAAAAGTTAGAACTAACAATATTTAAAACATACTGGTTCCGGGTAAAGCACCTAAACAAATGTAACGCGTGGAAAATGAGTAAGAAGAGACACGGTTATTCCTAAACCAGCGTTATATTCCCATAGGACAGACGGTGACTATGGCTGATGCAAAACACTACATGCTGCACCCAGGCGTCGCACCTCATCAAAGTGCATAAATAGCGAGTAGCATGCATAAATAGGGGCTCATCAAATGTACATAGTGCGCATTCGTACGCACCTGTTAGTCGGCGAGTGACTTCCTCAATACATCCGTCGCGCCCCACTTCGTGGTAGACTCCCAACAGTTTTGACAAAGCTCCATCAGCAAACGCTGAATGCCAAAACGCTCTTCAGCAGCAGCACAGCCTCAACAAAATACCTGTCCTTTACAGAGTTGGGAGATAAACTGTTAATGTGTAGCTTCATTTGTCCAGTTGTCCCATTTCGCGCGGTAAGATTCAATGTTATCATCCACCTATCACCTGAGTCACCCAATACTCCATCCGAGGAAAATCCTCGAATCTGCAGGAACGACCGGAGGTTTAAAGAAGCAATATTAATCAAGGCAATGGAGTGACACGCTGTGCGACGATGGAGTGGGCTGCACATTGATGCCTCAGTCGCAGCAGTTTTACAACCTTGGCTTAGGCTTGTTCCGATTGCGTCTACTGAGGTTACAAGAGACGGCGTTCATTTCATCAGTGGATAAGAAGGGAGGCACAGCTGTCAGATCTGCATCCAATGAGCACGACAAATCCCACTGACACGATTGCTGTAACAATTTGGAGAATGTAGCCGCCACATTGCATTTGTGAATAGATTTCGAGGGAAGGATAGATGATGAATTCATTGAAGCACAGCACAGATAAAACCAACTTCTAGGCTAGAGTAGAGAGCATGAGAGAAGTCAAACTTTGAATTCGGCATTTTTAGCGATCCCTTTGGGCGTATTAATTGCGTCACCACAGACGGGTACATTCTTGGCATCCCTAGGGTCCGGACCATCGTTGACTTCACGTGAAGCCTGAAATCAAACAGTTTTTTCTTCTTGAGCTAACAGGGCTTATTCAATCAAAAAATGCCGCAATTAATACACCCAGCGTTCCCACCATATAGGAAGGCAATATGTTACACACGAATGATGACCTCAAAACCTCACGCCATACCGCGGTTGCTGATACTGTTAAAGGTCGTAAAATCTGACTACTACATTAGATTGAAAAAAAAACAGGAAGAACAAGCACAGTGGTGTAAGCTCATAATAAGATCTCACTCAACATGTACGACACACTGTCCCATGGGGAGTGCTTACCAAAGTACCGTTCCCTTCTCCCTCTCCTCCCGCCCTCCCGCCTGGCATCAACACATGCCGCACCCAGTTTTCCATGATGTTGGGGCCCTCCTCCAAGCACACGTCTACGTTGTCTACCTGCTTATCCCCAGCGTGAAGAAATAGCTCACACTGAGGAGGAGGAGGGAAAGCAAGGAAACTCTCAATCGCATGCATCACTCCTCTAATGGATGTTTGAACACCACAGCTGTTGGCGTTGTCATGGGCTAGTTTAAAGGCCCTTGGTGTAGTCTCAGTGGCTTTCATGGATCAGCTTTAAGTCCATAGTTCTACTTGCCATTATTGCCACTGTCGACAACAACGATGCGTGTTATTGTTGACAGGCAGCCTGATGAGTCCGTCATTGAAGATGACGTTGACGTTGTGAAACTTCACGTAGCCAGCGTTGTGAGCAATTGTGACAACAGTGGCGGTGACAAGGCAGCCAGTTTTAATCAGAGGCCGACTATTACAACACACAAATACTGTGCTTGCAAGTTTTGCTTACAAAATTGGCACCTAGTGCTCCTCACTCACGCCTCCATGTCTATCACATAATAATGCTCAGGAGGAAGTAAAAATTCCCTTTCGCCGTACTTTAGACCGCAACCAATTTGGCACTATGTGAAGCCAAGTGCTTGACATGCTCTCCTCCTCGCCTCCCCTCCCAGAAGACAAGGCTCTATTCACCACAACATCACTCCCTCCCTATTCAAGTAATCCCCCACCTTCCTACCCACAACAATCAATCCCCTTCGTCCCATTGTTCAGCACGGCTAACGAAGGCGAAAAGTGTTACCACCCAAAAATCAACCAAAACTCTTTAAATTTTCTCTTGCAAACCTTATTAACAAAAAAAATTCCTATACACACATGCACGCGTTTACGTAACTAAAAACGAGTTGTAGACGGTCTTGTAAATAGCAGTGCTTATGAATTTACATGTAACGAAACAATCAGTAGACAGTAAGGCAAGAAATACACACCTCGAACTGCAAAATTAAAAAAACACACATGCACCTTAATTCACGAAAAGAAGGGCCACCTAGTCTAGGCCTGAAAAAAGGCTCTGGAACACCTCTTCTTCTACTCCTCCCATCGCTTTTGAGTTGACACAATCACCAGCGAAACTCATCAACGTCACAATAAAATCGCCTCCCTTCTCCGGCCCAACCCATCAGTGCCACACTTCAGTTAGTCTACTGAGCTTGAGGCCATATCATTCTCATTCAATGCTTGTGCCCAAAAACATAAAAGGTCACGCCCACCGCTATGCCATCCAACACACATCACTATCTTCCATGCCGACATCCATATCGCACACTTAAGACAGAGACGCCTCAGCGAATAACTTTACGAGCTCGCATTGTCTACCAATCCACAGATTCATCAAATGTTGCCTTGCTACCACTACCACAGTAATTCTGTAGCACCTAAAAAGGGGAAAAGAGCAAACGATGGAAGAGCAGATGTGTAAATGTCCAATGCGCTGAGAAGCTAACGCCTCCAAACATAACCACTAATAGAATAAAACACCTTAACAAGCAAGGACTTGGGAGTGCCACAAAGTACAGTCTGCGTTGTGATGCAAAAGCTTCCCACTAGTTGCTCCTTCCTTCGCTTCTGTTGCGTTCACCTCGCCCAGACACCGACTCATGCCATTAAAACTGAACCTGAGATTAAGCCATCATCGAGGCCCTCTACACAACACGTTTCGCAAAGACCACATCAACACAAAAGATAAGCGTGATCCCCAAGTCAATGAGCAGAAGAGCAGCCAAGTGTCTCACGCCCTCATGTGTATGCGTGCTCACCAAAACGGAAGTCATCGTAATGAAAACAATGCACCTTTTGCTTCGCCTAAAGTGTGAAGTAACCTACGAGTAAGTGATAAAAGCATGCTTCTACTCAAAACAAGAACCAAATTGGGTCCATTGCTGCACAGAAAGGACAGCAGCAACTCATTGACGTGCGAAGCGACAGGTAAGGCGAGATTCGCATTTATTTCCGCCTCACAATGCCTCTATTCTTCGCAAAACAAAAATTTTTGACGGCAGCTTTAAGGTTTAACCTGACAAGCGCATAGACGAGGCAGATGGACAATCAGGCATATAATGAATATTTATTAGCAAAACAATGAGTAGGTGCCAAGCTCTTAGTAAGGTTAAAACCCTTCTCAGCAAAATTACCACTCATTAATCAAATTCCACAATCATTAGGGAGCAAAGCAATTGACAAATTGCCAAAACAATCTTAATTTGCCCCACAAAGTATTGTGCAGCAAAAAATGAACGTAATTAGACCCTGTAGTTGAGGAAAAACATTTTCACATCCGCGCTATGAAGCCTTGGCGTTTACTCTAGCAAATAGGCGTATGAAGGAAGCCAATAGACGTGCAAAGGACACAATGCCGACCATAAACCAAAACGAATAAAGTGCCAAATGCCTACCAGATATTCAGCCTGTTAAAGCAAATTAAGCCCCAACAACTGAAAATAATAGTCACTAAGATCCACACCACTTACGTGATTCACAGCAAATCTAGACAGTCACGAAAATGGGTAGATGCCGAGAAGGACGTCGTTCCTGGCCTTTCTGCTATGAGATGTCGGAGATACTCCCGTCAGTAGCACATGCACTTCTTTCGCAGCTCTACAATATGCCACGGGCGGTAGGGACCGGGATAGAAACCCTATAGAGTTGGGTGCACTTCCCGCTGCCACCAATGTAGCGTGGCGAAGCTCCCTTGAAGGCAAAAGAAGATAAAATAGCAGGGCAGGATACATCTATTAAACAGACAGAAGGTAATGAGTCGCTGGCATGGCCCGGAGGCCAGCCTACGCGACTGGCACAATATAGTCGCCCCTGTGACCCTGACCGAAACCGGCAGCATAAACGAACAAAATATTGCAAGCATTGTTAAATTAATAGTAGTTACTATTTATATAGGAAGAGAATTATCATGCCAAAGGGAGCGCTGTATTGTCCAGTGTTCAGCACAAGTTGTATTCCACACATTTATTTAGTTGCTGTTGACGGACTCATGTTAAATCGTCCTTTGTTTCAACCTGTCGTACGTCCGCACTTTGCAAAAAAACCACTTTTAAGGGAATAAGAAACGTACGATTTTTAAGCGGCTAAGATTTCTTTTACTTACCAAATCATTTTATAGATAGGGATTCATGCAAAGGGGTGTCTAGTATGCGATATAGCATTGTCAAACGATAATTAATGCAAGCTATACCTGTAGCAAAGCTGGGAAGATCAATTTCTAGGTTTGAAGATGGGTCGATGTACGAGAAGAAAGGTTAAAAGACGGTGTTGTCAAAGTTTGTCTAAAAACAGATGTGGAACAAAATAAGGAGAGGCATTTGTTGAAAATAGACACACGCATATCATGAGTGACTAATTTTATCCCAATAAGTTTTATAAAACTTAATCATTTTATTTAGCATGTTAATTGCAATTGTTTAGGGCCAAAAATAAATACATATGATATTCATAACCGCCAAGACGGGCATCAAATTCCGATCGCGGGTCTTGTTAAGTCAAACAAGTCTTTAAGTTAGTTAAATTGCTCATCATTGTCGAGGTCATCAGCGGTAACTGCTTTCCACCTCGCTGGTAAATCGCATCCGTCAGACGCTATAATGCCATGAATTTGGAATAAGTGAACCGTGTTTTTTCGAAAACTTGTTTTACTTGCTGAGAATTACTTGGTAAAAATAAATTTAGGGATTTGTGGAGCATAAATTTTACTAGAACGCATCGAGTCTGTCCAAATCATAATTTGCTAATCATAAGTTCTTTAACGAGCTATTAAAGATCAGGGTTCTGCAATAGGTACTACTTTAACAGATGTAAGGTTTTGGTTGGAAGCTTTCAAGGTGAGGCGAGAAAAGGATTTAGTTACGAAAGAGCCGTTGACCGCGTCCCTTCGCCATTGCAAAGGTCAAAAGGCAAATTTCTCTCCTCTTCCTTTGAATCCAAAATCGGCCAAGAGTGAAACACAGCATTCTGCTACCTTCTGTAGTTACTTGCGGGAGTTCTTGTTTAACAATCTGGCAGTTTTGCCGTGTAAGGTGCTTAGAGAGCTAGGTTTGGCAAAGAAAGTTGCAGTAACTCAAATATGTGCAATTCCGATCCATGATTTATCAATGTTAAGACCTGGTAGTGAGTTTTCTTCTGCAATTGCTTGCAGTAGTTCTCATTTTACGGTCCCACAATGTAGATGTGGTCGAAGCGCAATGATCCTATTTCGACAACGAACTCGAGATTAGCAAGGGGTGCAGAGCTCCATTTGCTCTTACCCACATTGCTGCGATTTCTTCAGAATTGGGATTCAGCAGTTCGTTCCCTACTCTAAGGGATTACAGCATTTCCTGTTTTAAAATCAGGTGAGGTAGGTGTGGCCGATGTGTGTGGTGTCTATTGTGTTAAGGAAAGCCGGCACACTGCGGATCTAAAGATGCGCTTTATTCTATCTGTTTCGAGCGAAAGTTGCTCAGAATTGGGTTTCAACAGCTTACTTCTCTTATCTGCTTGCAGCATTTCTCGTTATTTAATCTCTCAACCTAGGTGCAGCCAAAATGTAAATCGCTTACGTTGGCAAAAAGGATGAGAGAGTACGGTGATGAAGCGCAAATGCAAGGGAAGGTTTGCGCACCCAGCCACTTACTTCTGCATACCCATGCACACTTTTTCGTCGCAAAACTTAGCAGCGCAGGTGTAGGTGCTGTACCACACTTGCTATTTAAGTCTAAACTATGCTCTAAATGCTCAAACAGGCAGCAGCATCAGGAAGCTTGCTGATGCAAAAGAATTTGTTCAACATCCATGCCCTACTGCGGAAGCGCTGTAGCACTGCAGTCTAAGCTCGACTAGATCTGATTAATTTGGACTGGGTCAGAATAGACAAGATTAGCGATCCAGGCTAGATTGTGACAAGCTTGAGTAAGGCGCTGCATACGTTACCATTCTAGTAAATTCCAACACTAGGATCTAGCCTACATAACCAATTCGGCACAAGTCCATGCAATGCGAATTAAGGTTTTCTCTTTCTTTCTCACCGACATTAAGGATCAAGGTACAGATAAGAAGTAGACCTGGTTGCGTCTTCATAATGGATGGAGAAGGGCTCCCTTGTTTATGCCTCCCTTCTCATGTCCCACTCCAGCGCATCTTTGGTAGGTGTCTCATTTTTCGCCTTCTGCGCTCTATATGCTCACACGTATTGTGTGTTGTATTTAGTCACATTGTTTGTGCTCCTCGCATACAAATTCGTCGAAAAAGGGGATCAAATGCTCCATACTTTTAGCTCCCTTACCTTTGTTTTTTCTTTAGTGTCACAAGAACATCTCCTTCTCATCTCCTTTACGCTTCTCTCACCTTCCTCTCCTACCTCATCGTCTGCCATTGCCCTCTTTATAGGTTCCCTAACATCTCTTTACCAGTCTTGATCTCAATTATGACATGATTAAATAATGCACAGATTCAATTGGCTTCCATTGAGTCAATTCATCCATATTTCACTAAGTCATATGGATGGATAGGTAAGTAGGTAAATGGACTCATGGATGGTAGGAAGAGGGGAGAAAAGGGAAGGCGTGCTGCACCACAGCACTGTGAAGACACATCTCACGATGTCCATTTCCAATCCTCATCACTCCTTCCCACCCCTCCTTCATTCCATTTCCACAGCTATTTGTTCTCTTGCCTCGACCTCAATCATTCCTTTGTTTTTTTTCAGCTAAATATTTGTGTTACTTCACTTCCCTCGAAGAGGTGCACGTTCTGCTATTATCTCCGTAGTGCAAGGCAACACTTCTTCCAAGCATAGGCTTAAGATGTGCACCAAGAATGTCCCTTCCTTCTCTGGGGGTAAGTCGTCCATTTTCTTAGTTAAATCATATTTTGCACTACGCTTTCTATGCTGCACTTACTTTCCATGCCTATTTCATTTCGTTTCCAATCACCAAATAGGCAGTAGCACTAGGAGACCCACTGATGGGCAACAAGTTGCCCAATATTCATGTCCTACTTTGGAGGTAATGCGGCATGGTTTGCATGCCTATATTTGACTAGATCTGACTGGATTGGACTGCATCACAGAAGACAAGATCGGCTACTTAGGTTGAGTTATGACAGGCGTGAATAAAATGGAAAAGAGGAGAGTAGATAAAGCTACCTGATCTCTCGTGTATGCCTCACCATTAAGTCAATCCCAGCATTAATTTGACCCTCCCAATCGACTCAAAGCATTTTCCATACCATATGAAACGAGGCCGTCTCCTTCCTTCTCGTAGATATTAGGAACCAAGGCGCACAAACGCAAAGTAGGTCTAATGACGTCCTTGAAATGGGTAAAGAGAGGACCTCTTGACTACTTCTCCTTCCTCATGCCCTGCTACTACGCATCTTTGGTGAGTGTCTTTTTTGGCTCCTACTACGCTCAATGGACTCTCAAGTATTGTGCCATGCATGACGTCCTACTGTGCGTGCTCCGTGCATGCAACTCAGCCGAAGAATGAGGAGTGAGTACTCCCAACATTGCATTTTCTGCTTTTGTGTTCCACTTTAGTGACACGAGAATATCTTGATTCCTTAGATTTCTCACTCTTCTCTTTTTTCGCCTACTTTAAACACAGCATCATTTATCCCCTCTCTTCGCTGGAGATGCAATGCTTTCTCTTATGACTGAATATATCCACGAACAATCGGATTGGAAATGCACATGTGCCTGCTCAAAACATCACACTGCCTTTAACATAAGAAGGTTGGGTTTAGCTTGACAAGCGGCGTGTGTTCCTTATGCAGCTCCCAACACCGCATCGGTTCTGCTGATGGTCTTGCTACTAAATTCTGGGTTGGAATATCCTCACTACTGAATTAATGCCAAGTAGCAGTTTTATGGCGGGGCCAGCAATTGATTTGAGGTTTACTGGGTCAGGGATGATGGCAAGCAAATACTGCACAAGGAAGAGGGGCATCCCTCCATTTGACTCTAAGGGGTAACAAATGAAGGAAGATACTTTTGCCAATCTAAAACTTTCAGGACGCCTAAGGTGTAGCATTATAAGTGCTGCTGACCGTGGTGGCTGGAACCTAAAATGCAATGTGGGCAGAAGGGACTGTTTAGTCACCGTCGCAAGGCCACGAGGCGATGACGACTTTTCCTACTTGGCACATCAAACGTTACCTAGAATCCGCCCACTTTCACAATCTGTAGGATAAGATCATATTGATCACTTTCATCATTATCTACACACTTTGTTGGAATTTTCACGAACCTCTGGAACATCTGCTTTGCGTGGCGTCAGAAACATCTGACTTTTGGAAGAGGAAGTAATGGACATCCACGTAATAAGTCACCCAGTAGAGAGGCAATTAATCGGTTGTTAAAAGAGTGGTGATGAATGCCGCACCAACTAGTGAAGTTCAACAAACACGAATGAACACTAAGGTGAGGCAGATCCCAACCAAATAGAATTCTAGCTCTCATTACATCAGGCCTAGTCGGTGCGAAAACACGTAACGAATGAAGGACTACCATATTAACTCACCGTAAAAGGAAGCTAGGGGAATTGCAATATGGGATTGCGAAAGAAAAATTGTACAGCACCAATCACAATGAAAGCCGGAGAAAATGAGAGGAAAAAGATAAAACGCTTTAAAACCTTTAAATGAATGCTCAATGCATGTTGGCCACGCCTTATTTGTCACTTTTTTTCTTAAGAACATGAGAAATCAATTAAGGTGGACAACAATTTGGAGACTAGCAATCGAGATCAAAGCTGGACATAACGGTGTGGGGAAGAGCACAGTGACATAGAGGTGCTACTGAAGGATTGCTTTCAAAACTGGCATTCTACATGTTCACCCTACAATATTTGTCACCGTTACCTTGAGAGGCGCGAGGAAAAACAAGGCAGACAAGAAATTGCAGGGTAGAAATCGTGATCAAAGCAAGATGAACCGGGGTTAAAAAGAGCAAAGCCACATACAGGATATTGTTAAAGTTGCGTTGCTAATTTAAATAAATTGTCATCGTTTCTCTGGAAAAAATTAAGCGAAATTACAAGTGAGAAAAACAGGCAAAATGATGCACAGCAATAGACCTGTGGTCTCTCAGCTTAGATTGCGAAAATAAACAAGTAAATGAATAAAGGCTTATTGTCACTTTAAGTGGTACACAATATTGCACAACCGGCAGCAGACAAAGGCACTCAAATGTGGCACCTCCGAGGGAATACAGAGGAAGGACAGATGGTGCAGGAAAGTGAGCTGCAAAGAGGAATGTGCAAATGCGAAAGCTCGTCGGTTAACTGACTTAACAAAAATGGATGCAAAATGCAGCAGGCTAATATGTTGGCATTTAGAGCAGTCAGTGTGTTACGTTGGGATTATTTTTTGCCAATTCGAGGATAACGTAAATGAATGGAGCACATGCTGTAGTTGTTTAGACAAGCCGACTTCATTGTTTTACGACCTGTCGGTTGGTCAGCATTGATGACACTCTGGCTTGGAAAGGTAGCGGTGTGACCTATTCTACTCGGCACGTTTTATCCCACCACAAAGGTCAAAGCATGCTCCAGCCACACATTGACACCTGAGTTGAGTGCATCATCAGGTGTTTCGGAATTTGTCTTTTGCGGTGCTTACCTAATGTCTATCTTGGTTGATTCCAACGAGCGACAGCTCAATTACCACCCTCACCTCCATCATGACCAAAATATCGCGTGAAGTAGTAAATATAATTGAATAAACTATTCATTGCGTTGAGGATGTCAACAAACAGAAGATTGACTCTCATTGGTAATTATCTCGTTCTAGCCCACGTGACCAAGTATTTTGGCTCATTTAAGAACAGGGAGAAGAAGTGTACGGACAGTTTAGGATGAAGCGTTAATTCGTATAACAAGGCAGCTTAAACAATCCATCCTAAGTGGGGTAGAGAATGCAAGCACTACTGCCCACAGCCCACATGTCTCTGTCCAGCCACAGGTATAGTTGCAGGAGGTCTCACGTTGTAGTTGTGAGGGTGTGTTAAATTGCTTCTTTTGCTCCTGCCTATGTCGCCACAACCAGGCGTTCCTATACTCCTCTGTTGTAATTCTCGTTGACGTGGTCGAGCAGTGATCAGAGGGAAGCATTTACATGTCTGGGCAAAGCCTTGACTCAGAGGCTAATTAATGCAGCGATCAGTAGGTTACTAATGCACACAGGCCAAGGTGATGATTCAGTGTGCTACCTTCACTCCACTTGAGTTCGCGTCGTTGCATGTCGGTTACTGACGCAAAATCAGTAGCTGTACGCCAAAGTCATCGAGACCAAAGTGTGGATAAAGTACAATAGACGTTAAATGTGCTCGATTTACTATGTTCTGTGCAAAGATGTAGGGAATGAGAAGATTCGTCGCAGCTGCTAATGTAGTTTGGACCTGTCATTCTTGACAAATGACGTGGAAATTGTGCTGCATATTTACCTGACTAAAGGAGCCTTAATGACTTAGTCAGAGTAGTAATGCATTCACCTGTCACCTTTAAATTATTCCTACAATCTTTAGGTCTACACTCTTTGTTGACGCATTATTCTTACCTCCTGTTATAAAACAGCCTTCACAACCCGTGGAGTAATACTTATGACTAAGTGCAGTAAATGTGACAGACATTTAGGCAGAGAAGGCCTTTGCCATTGTGCGACACTGAGTGCAGCGTAACAGATTTTTTATTATTACAGAACAGAATTGGTTGCGCGTCTACTAACCTGCTTAACAAGAAAATGTAAATAGGAGGCGCTCAATGGATGCGAGCGAGTCTCGTGGCAGACTGTGGCTTCTGGCAGGCGCTGCACGCGTATGCTTTTCCGTTGCAGAGCTCTTCCCCTCCCGTGCATGTCACAATCCCCTCCAGTTCAATGCATGGCCAGGATGGTTTCATGTGCTAGCACATTATCCCGGTAATTGCATCAAACTCATTCTAGCAAACTACTAGACACTGTACTTCAAGATCAGCACATAAGGAATGTTGTTTGGGTGGCATGCATGATGAATAAATAATAAAATTGTATGATATCAAAACTACATTTCGTCACTGTCTGACCAGCGATCAGCTTCCGAACCAAGATATGTTTAAGGGAGTTAGAGGAACGCTCCTGCTCTGGTTGGCCTAAATTGCTTTCCATGAAGTAAGCGAAGCCAGTAAACGCTCGTGAGCATCTTCATGGCAATCGAACTGCAGCGCTTCATAGGTGACTGCTAGGAATCACAGCCACTTCAAAGTAAACCCATTTTGTAACAGTCTGCCCACCGCCTTCCACCACACTAAACTTACTTGACATAGATGATGATGATGATGAGTTGAATGGGTTTCCATTGCCTCCAATGGAATGGCACAGCATCCACCTTCCTTCTTGCCTGCATGATTACTTTCGACTTCTGTGGATTAGTTTTTAAGAGTCGATAGCATGGCAGTAGACCTGCTAACCATTAAACCTTTAATTGGCTACAATCCGGCGACTGAAATCAAGGCCTGCGTGTGATGCTAAACTGTGCCCTATACACAACCTTAAGCGTCTAATAGCTTAATTCGAGCTGTGAAGCAGATGCAGATGCTTTACAACCAAAATGTATGACCAAATGCATACCGAAAATAACTAAATGACCTTTTGTGTCGAAAGGATGATAACATCTGATGGAGGCATTTTAAATGTGCTCTACAGCTCGAAAACGAGTCAAAGTAAATTGTTTCAGCATAGAATATGAACAATGAAATTGGTGTGCCTACGAAACACTTTATTATGGTGACTTCCAACCATTTTGAAAAATGGCTGTCATCAAAACATGCTACAAGCACCGCAAAGCAGTTGGAACATTAGACATTAACATCACAGCCACTAAATGAAAGGTGGTTAAGATCAATTAGCAGACACTTCATAGAGAAAGCGAATAACTCGCTTCGTCAGCTCTACATGTTCCCTCATTTCCTCGTCTTTACCATCCTGCTTTTGGTCCGTTACAGCAGCAAGCTTTTTTTCCAACCACTCCGCTAGTGCCCTAAATCACTGCTTTTGCCTCGACAACACATCACCATCTCCTCCTGAATGAGGTTGCTTCAATGGCGTTGTTATTTGTTGAAGCTCCTTTTGCGATTGGGAGCTGTCAGTGGTTCTGAAGCTTTCACTGGGGCCGCTGTCGCACGTGTCGGTTGATGGGATGCTTTTCTCCATGTCACAAATCTTTGGCTGTGCCACAGATGTCTCGTTGTCGGAAATTTTCCCACCAGCTCTCCTCATTCTGTAGCGCTGATTTCGGAACCACTCCATAAACTAACAGAAAATTCACAAGAATGACGAAGCTAGACGACTCAATCGCAGACAATTAATTTCTACACACTAATAGCTGTCGATTAAAGGGTTTATTTAGCACCCTATCGCTCAACCAACCTGATCCTCATTCAAGTTGATGCGACGCGCCAATTCTTTGCGTTCCTGCATATTGCGGTGGTACGGGGTAAAGGGCACCATGCGGCTGTCTTGTCTTTATGCCTCAGATGCTGTATGATGCATCTGAGATTGCTCTGTGGATGGCGTTGTAGTGAAGTTTGCTGAATTAGGCATGGATACGGTGTCAGTAGGTTGCTGGAGGAGAAAGAAATCTGGAATTGAGAAGACGTTTGCCGAAGGTTGTCGGCAGGTGCTTGGCGATGAGAGTGGGTTCGTTGTTGAGAAGGTTGGCAATGTAGTAGTGGATTGAGGTTGACCTGAGCCTTCATCGTGGTGTAAAGACATGTCGATGCAGGATGTCTGTTGTAGTTCGGACTTTGAAGAGCCAGCGAATTGAGTACTGTGTGGTGGAAATACAGGCGTCGCCTCTAAGATATCTGCTTCATTGGAAGTGATCTCATCAGTTTTTTGCCGTTTTGGCTGCAAAGAATTCAGCTGAGTTTGTATGTCCTCATCGTTGCTCTGTATCGAGTGCATAAGGAGTGGGATGGTTATTGAAGATACCGGAGGCTTAGTCAGAGCAGAGACCATCTCATCCACCTTTTGTGACGGAGGAGGTGTTGCCTGTTTTATCTGCTTTTGCACGGTTGGTAATAAAGCCGATATGGCTAATTGCTGAGGATCCGAGTTTGTCCTTCCATCGAGTACAACTTGGCCCTCCGTATTCGGTTTACCTGTGAAAGCGAAGCGAGTGGAATAAGAACATGTCACCTTCACATTTATTTGCGTCAGGACTTATTTACACCGAGTGTACTATTTTTTGTACGATGGTTCAAAATAGCAATGACACTGGTGAGAAGCACTGCAAAACAGTTCTCCAAAGCCAACCCTGACCGGTGTGTGAATAAGAAAATAAATGGGCCTGAACGAATGATGTCGAGTTTCTTCTACAGTAGGTGTGCTACTGTGGCTACAGATAAGGACAGCTACAAAGGACAGCAAGTGAGTTAAACTTCAGCTCATAATAACCGATAAACGAAGTGGTAAAAAGTACAAATGCATGCAAACGAGGCGATACGTATAGAGTGATAAAGCAATTTGATAGAAAATACCGTCTGCTTGCAGCGTCGCCAGGTGTTCAGGTTGCTCAGGATCAGGGAGGTCTAGAAGTTTTCTCACTGTAAAGTTAGACATGACGGAATTGTGTCCACACAGTTTTGCGCCGTTTTCATGACTGAATTACGTACTGTATTTATAAACCGTGAGAGCCAATAAGGTCTAGGATTACGGGTCAGATGAATAAGATTCGGGAGTCTTAATCATGTCAATTTATTAAAGGGGTGTAGGGGACGGGTTAGGTGATTTGTCTAAATTTTGGTCTAGGTGACTCTGTATTATGACGATTAATTTGCTTTTTGAACCTTCCTACTTTTTTCTCATCGTCTAGCTGAAAACTGCATTTGTTTCCTGTTGTCCCGATGGAAGTCGCCTTGGAGCCAAAACTAATGGAGGTTGATGGGTTGGTCATAAGTAACTGTACCCATTAACAATTAGGCTGTAAAGCTGATAAATTAACCAAGTTGTCAACCAAAGGGGTTAAATATATATTTTTTTAACGTATGGACTCAAATAGGATCGGTCTTTCACCATACTGGAGTCAAGTAGGGGTTTCTACAAAATCGCTGTTGCTAAAGTGCCAAGATTTTCATTGATTGTTAAAGCCAGGTTAGAAAGGTTCCAAAATTCTGTTTTTAGTAATGCAAATACTTTACTGAAACACATTTTTGGCAATACATTAAGTTCGATTTTTGACAAGTGCGGTAGGTAAATTTGCATCTATATCTCCCCGAATCTTAGCTATAAAGTAGATTTCATTATCATCTCGTGAACCAAATAGATGCTAGTTTACGTTGGTATGCAGCTATTTCCACAAAAATTGGCACCTGTTGATTAAAAATGTTTTTTTTTGGCTCCATTTTGACTCATGAAGGTGCTATGAAACTGTGAATGCCAACTGTGGCACCGCAATATCCCTTTCCTTGATGCCATCTTTGCTCTAAAAAGTGATGAAGTGCTACAATGTGATCTACTCAACCAGTGGCTCGAGTCTAGTCGTAAATTGCAGACTTCGGGTTCCATTTCGAGAGAGCGCAAGCCATCACTCACATCAAGTTTCCTAGGTGGTAATCCTGACACCCTACCAGTGGGCGCTGAAGCCAACCCCAAGTCCTAACTGGATTTCAAGAACAGGAAAAACATTCCGCCAAGATGAAGTAATAAGCGTATCTTCCTAACTGAGAAGCATAACATAGTTTGGCACTAAAAAAGAAGTAGAGGAAAGGAGAAGTGTGGGGAGTTAACTCGAAATAAATGCAATGCGTTGAAGTATTGTTCTCTGCTGCACCGATTGTCTGCATGGTAAAGCAAACGTGAATGAATAAGAAAGAGTTGCTTCGAAAGGCGGCACCTGAAGATGTGGGTGTGAAGGCATCTCTTGCTTCTACCTCACTCGCGACTCCTCTTCTTACTGCTTTTGGAAAGAGTTTCTGACGAGGAAGAAGTCAACGCAGCGTCGCCGATAGAGCTTTCACAGGTAAGTCTCCTATAAAACACAAATACCTCCTGAGACCGTAGTAAAAATGAGTCAGGCTCATGAAGGATGACAACTAATCGTCGCACAACTTGAATTCATGTCAGCACAGCGGTATCTACGGCTTAAGCTTGAAGATTCGTCCACAGCTCTGAGCGATCATCTATAACAAAATTCAGGGCCTAAGTAATGATGATGATGATGAGGTTCCTGCAAGCTCCAACTTTTAAAATCTGGTTTGGCTGCGACTTTGCCATCCTGTAACTCGCAGAATCGCACACCTTTGAGTTCATGGCACAGCGGTCAGTGCCTTGAAAATCGCGGCAACAACTACAACACCTCTGGTGCAATAAAATTAGAGTTCGCAAGAAATAGCAACATTGTGTGCAAACCCACCTGACCGATGAATTCAGTGGCGAGTTTGTTGATGATGTGCATGAGGAAATACCTACAAAAGCTTGATGAGAGGATTAAATGTTTGACCAAAAATAAAACACGTCAAATCAAAGCCCATATAATTAGCTTAGAATCTAACACACATCGAATGATAAGAACAGGAGGCCAATAGTACTTCAGAGTACGCAACAATCGATATTAAGCTCTACTGCCTTCCACTTCCTTCCGTAAGTTTGGTGGCAACTAGATCAAGAGGAGGACTTAGGGACTAGGCATATAAGCATGTTGGCAACATAGGCTGCCAACTTATGCCGTGGCCACATTTTAGTGCTTTTGGGTAGACTTGTTAGTGGCACTTGGCGCACCATACTTACATACTTCAACCACTGGAATAAGCGGCAAGGGGAGAGTGAGGGACACAGAATGGAGGAAAGGACAGGGGATGCTGAAACGACCGCCTTTTTTCAATGCGCGTTTAAGGTTTCTCTGTTTCTACCTCTTTACTGAATTACTTGAGTAGCTGTGCAACCAAGTGCCTACCAGTTGGATCAAGAAGTGATGGTTTTGGTTTCTAGGCGTTGCAACGAAATTCTTACGACTGGATCATAAACGTGTCTGTAACGCCTCAACAGGAAGTGCCTCAAGACATTGAAGTAGAGGTGAGGCATTTAAAAGGTGATTGCTATGCTGCCGAAGGAACGGGAAGGCTCTCCGACTATTCGCGAATAACTCCTTTTCTCAAGTGAGAGTAGTACAATTGCGAAACATGTCCTGTGAATGGAGAGTAATCAAATAAAAGGAAACGGTTAAATCAGGAAAGTAAAGAAAATTTTGAATCGCAGAACCTGTTTTGAAGGTGGATTTCTTATTTAACTCTGCATTTATTTATCAAACAATTATTCCATAATCAGTGGTCCCGTCATAATAATAAAACAACAAAATGCCTCCTTCCCCCACTTTTCTACACCTTGAAGTACGAGGCCCTGACACTTGAACAATTTTTTCCAAAAGCAAATAGACGAGAAAAGTCTTAAAGCAACTAGCCTACATCTTGTTTTACCAATAATATAGTCGGGCTTACTTATTTTCATGCTGTGTGGGCAAGAGGACGTTGATCAGCACATTTCTCATTGTCTTGTGGGTCTCGAACGATCATGTGGTGGACCAATCACTTGCACATAAAGGAGTGCTTCCCGGTTTTGGCAGGGAGTGGTAGCCAAGGCGCAAAAATGATAAGGATCAAATGTAGACGCTGCTATATAATAGGAAGCTACTAGGAAGGAAGATCGAATTAGTTGCATGGGGGTACGAAGGAGGAAATTTAAATCACAAGGAGGGTGGGCAGTTGGTTACATGTGAAGGTAGGACGGAAGAATGTAAAGTGAATTATAAAAAGTTAACATATCTAATGGTTGCTCGTGATTGATACAAGTTTAAAATGCTCTTGCAGCCGACAGCTAATATCCCCATTTCATACGCCTTTACAGGACCACAATAAAGAAACATACCTACTCATTGACATATTCCATCTCTTCATCTCTACGGCTACCTTGAGTGGGCATCTACTGACTGCGCCTCAATAACAACAATGGCCACGATGTGTGGTCAAGTGAGGGATGTAGAGACCCGCTGTTGACTGTTGCTTTGACAGGATTGCAATAGCGTCTTATCGATCAATGATGGTGTATGAATCGATAGACGTGCTTTTTTCATTGTTTGGAGTTTAAATTACGGCTTTGTTGAGGTATCTTTAGCAGCAAGGCTGATGGCAAGCACTTCATGGTGGAGTGAACCTCTGGGTCGTGCAAGTAAGTCCTTTTAACGTCACCTACTCTGCACGTCGGCAATGACCCCTTGTCCCTCGTCTTAAGGAAAGCCTCCAAGTGCTACACGAATACATTTGGCTTGAAGTTATTTGTCATCAGGAGGAAGTCAATTCAAGCCAGACAGTCAGGTGTGGGCCAATTCCTTCACTTACGAATCTGGCATTATGCAACTGTTATATAGCCCAAGGAGAACAATTAAAATGCCCGTGTTTGCTGTCTTCCAGTAGCCGAATTCGAACCATTCAAGGCATGGCGAACCCTTGCAGCTGTTTGTATAAAAGCACTTTCAACTTGGCCTTTGATAGCGCTGATAAAGTGGCTGCCACCCAATTGTTGCAACTATTTGACTTCAATGACCCTCATTACAAAAGGCATGAATCAGATGAGCTAAACAACCGAACAGTCCGTCACGTCAAGCCAATCACTAGTTGCATCTTGAGCAGATCAGAATCATCTCTCGCACAGCAAGTTGACACAACTCTGTACGTGCTAACGTGGCCCACGATGTGTTTGTGCCAAGCAAATTGCTCACCTATTTACGCAGCTTGTGAATAGGCTGCTCTTTCACGGTGGGTACCTCACCTCCTTCCCGCCTCCTCCTTTTCCTCTCCTTGGGCTTTCATCCCGCACTACCCCTGTGGGTCACTACTTCTCGCCTCCAATCCAACACTGGCCCTTACCCATACTCAGATTTGACGGGATATTAGGCGTCAAATGAGCAAGAAGGCAGGGAATAGGACACGGGTATGGTTGTTTATTGTTTCCTGTGTAAACCGCGGAAATGTGCACATTTATTATTGTCAAAAGTAGCATCCAGAAGTGCCTGCCTCTGAAATGCTTATGAACGAAGTGTTCATTGTAAACGGTGATAAGTTGGAAGGCAACCCACTGATAACCTCAACTTGTTCGCCTCTCCCGCTGTAGCAGTGTATTAGACCCGATGTAATCTTCGTTACCCTCCCCTTGGTCATAATAGTAAGCAGCCTTGGCTTTAGCTGTTTTTTTCCTTGGGACCAATAACCGGCTGATGGGCTGAGGAGACAGGCAAAAGCCCAGGTATGGAGTCTCTCTTATGTTAGCCAGATTAATAGTTCTGATTACCTCAAGACACGGGCAAATGTGAATTGGCAAGCGTTAGGCTTCATCTCTTTATTAACTTACGATCTTTTCATTTATCTGTTAATTGGTTCATTTGGTTGATGGAGGTTTGGGTAGACAGACAGGCGAAGGTAGGGCGATCTATTTAATTTTGTTGTCTGTGGACATATCTGCTGAGTTATCTTCACCAGCTTTACTTCAGGGGTCTGAAATGCGGCGCTGGAACATTTATACAGTCCTGTCTGATGTGTGTGGTCTTGCTGGAATCGCTTTGTCTGTGTCAGAACATCTGACTGTCAGAGATGCTAAAAGTAACACT
>JADWOT020001859.1:0-14465 GCA_036345935.2 Taenia hydatigena | reverse complement strand
AGACTTTACCGAAACAATTCTCACCACCGTCATCGTCAGTGTCGAAATTAACCATGGCATCGATGCCATACGAGAACCCACTGAATTCTAATGCCACTCGCTCATTCAATCAAGCATTGGTACTGCCCACTTGTCGCCAAACACGTAGGCAGGCAAAGGAGCAAAACTCTAGCTCACCAAAGTGTTTTCTGATGGGTGTTATTTGAAGGAAAGATGAGGAAGCAACACATAGTGTGAACCGCTGCATGGCCAACACCAGGTCACATGCGCATCTACATCAGACAACAAGCGCTAGTGATCTATTTGCGTCAACTACCACGCCCGCTTTGATGAATTGTATGTTCACTCACCTGTTTCGTGCATGCATTTACAGCACCAATGACACAGGTCTGCGCGGAACAAATTGCTACAAAGCAGTTAAATCTGGTGGCTCATGTAGGAGACAGAGGCTGTATCCAAACATTTGATATGAAATTTTCGCACCTAGAAGTTGTTCATTGTAGGCGCTACGATTGCAAGAAGGCGTTATGAAAGGAAGAGACACAAGCTATAAAAGAGCTGTATTCCTTTACGAAAACGCCTACGAAGAAAGAGATGCAAAATGGTAAGAATGAGTAGCGCCGAAAATGGGAGGAAGATTTAGGTAAAAGCTGTTTAAGAAAAGAAAACGAAGAGAAATTTGTGGATATTGGATCAGCGAGAAGCAAATGCTGATCGCGTTGATGATGCTGCAAGGAAATCTCGTAAGGGAGGCCTTGAAGATGCAGATAGTGCCCGATTTAGGTAGCCATCGTAAGAGGGAATCTATGGCGTCATTGCCGACATTTATCAAAGAGAATGATGGGATCCGATGTCAGGTCACAGAAGGAGGCGACCGAATATCTTCGATTTTACGTTATAGACGGCATTAATCGTATTTCGCATGCTCTATCACTTCGTGGTAACTTCTTTAACGGGCAGCGCTGTAAGAAAACGGAGAAATAAAAAGAAAGAGGAGGGAGGGTCCTAGGTCAGCTAAATTAACAAATGCCGATACTATAAAACGGGTGCCACTTAACTAGTAGGCAACGACCCTTTGCAGACCTAATTGAAACAAAGCCATTCTGTTTATCTAGCCTTAAATCGTTAAAATGATCGCATGCATTGTCGGGGCCAGACTTCTTCACCATCGTTTGAACCACACCAATGGCACACTAAGACGGAGGTTACGCGAGGTCTTCACCCATGAGCGTGTGTTTTGTTTACTTCCAAATGAGCCACTAAGCCTCGTCACTGTTATAGCAAATTTGCTAGATTCATTGTGCCCAAAATTAAGATAAGTAGCAACATGCCTCTGTTTCTATTGCTGGACTGACTTCACAAGCAGTTTTTTTAATGTGCTGGTATCATACAGCAAAAGTTGAGTGTTTATCTACGCTGTCACGATTTCAAGATTTTTTCAGGTTCACAAATGGTGATATGATATCAAACAATGACTGATAAGGAAAAATGCACTTCCAGCTTTCGAAGAAATAGGCGTCAAGTGGAATTTCGCTACAGACCTCGTCGGAAAGGATCAATTTTATTTCAGTGGCCTTTTTTATTTGCGTTTAAGCGTTCAAACTGGGTGGACGGATAGAATCGTCTTTGAATGCGTAAGGAAACGTTATCAAAAAGGCGGGAACAGAATTGATGGGAGAACTAATATCAGTCTATTAGAACTATAAAATAAAGAAGAGATGAATATTCGGTCTCGTGGAACGTTTCTATTTGCCGCTGTTGTGGGGATCCCAATTAAAAACGCGTTGTCTAGCAATGATGTAGGCACTTGTGCAGGTTTGGTTAGGTAGAATATGATACAAAAGCAATTGAATGCAGAGCCTAGGGGTACCTAATTTTGATCAAACTGGACGTTGGTTATAATATCTAATCTGCAAAGCCGATTTCCGGAGGGCATTAGTGAATGCTCATTCACTCAAAGTATGAGTTCTGAGCGGCTGATCACCTTTGCCGCTGCATTAATTCGAGGTGAACTGACTCCCATGCCCTGTCACCAGCTCAAAGCCCTATTGTATGCATGGCAAGCATCTCGCCCAGGTGTTATCTAAATCCATCCTCTGGTTAATCGCAAAACGTCTCGGATCAGGCATATTCGCAACCACGTTCTTGCTGTTGTATTTTTTGCGTTAAAACACGGATTGGCTATCAAAAAAACCTAATTTATTAAGAAAACTTAGGGAAGGATGTATTCTATAGAAAGCGGACTCGTGAGGCCCAACCTTTATTTTTCTACAAATTAGAAGCCTCTATGGAAAATATTGTGGTCATTTGAATTAGGATGCAATTCGTGGGCTCGAAAAGCTTTTAGGATTAGGATCTTTCTACAGGCGCATCGAATTAAGGCAAATACTATTAGATGCAGAGGTCAACTCACTTAATTGGTTCATATTTGTGGAGAATCCAGCCGATCTGGAGGTTTAGAGCATGTGGACGACCTGTTTTGACTTCATTTAGGCTGTTCTTTAAAACAGCACTAAGGGAAAGATGCAGAAGATTGTTTGCGTTAGTTTACTTCCAAACCTATATACATTTGAATTCTAGGCTACAAAGTTTAATGCTTTACACTGCAAGCAAACTCAGCAAATGGACTAAGCAATTACAAAAAATAGTTCAAAAACCCAGGCTGTTGTTCTTAGGGTAAGGCTAGGGGTAGGATAAATCACAGACTAATCGACCATTCCCCTCAATACTGCAATTGGCAAAAAGGCAATAAAGTAGAGGTTGAGCTGCAATCTCGCACTTAAACTGTGATTCCGTCGTAAATGCGGCAGAGCATCCGGAAATTACACATGCAGGGAAATATTCAGTAGTGGAAACTGGCTACCACTATCATAATCGGAGCGCTTGAGTAGGATAACAAAGGGAAGAACGGACGATTGGAACAGAAAGAAAGAAGACTTATGAGCTAAGCAGTCAAAGCTACAAAATGGAAGACCACGGTTTAAGGCTAATCTGTGAGGTTTATTGCGTTAGATCAAAACTGCACTGAATTTGAGCCCCAAACAATGAAACGAAGCATTTCCAACAATTCACATGCCATCAGTGATCGACAAGCTACTATCGCGATCCTGTCAAAGCCATAGTCAATAGCGGGTCTCTACATTTTTCATTTAATAGCATATCGCAACCACTCGTCGTTATCAAAGCAAAGTAAGTGGATGACCACCCGAGATATTAATTGCAAAACAGGTAGAATGGTTCCTTTATCATGCTCCATGCAAAGGCTCATATAGCGAGGATATTAACTGTTGGCTGTATGAGCATTCTAAACCTGCATTGATCACAAGCGACCCGGAGGTATGGTGGCGATTTTCAAATTCACTCTACACTCTTCCATCCCATTTTTTACTTGTGATCGCTTTCCTGCCCTCCTTCTTTTAATCCAACTTTCCTTCTTCGTGCCTCTATGTAGCCAATTCATTCTCCCTTTCTAGTAGCTTCTCGTTAAGCAGCAGTGCTTAGGGACGCATCCTTGCCTTTTTGCACTTTCGCTATTACAGCTGGAAAGCACTCCTTCGTGTGCAAGTGTGCGGTCCACCACATGCTGGTTTACCGCCTATAAAACAATGAGAAATGCGCTTATCAACGGGATTTTGCCCGCACAACATGGAAATAAATAAGTACGACTGACTCGTTGGTGGAACAGGATGTAGATCACTTGTCTCGAGACTTTGCAGTCTCACTCCTCTCGTCTATTTGCATTTGAATGAGAATATACTAGTCACGCGTCGAATCCTCGTTCTTCAAAATTTATAAAATAGGATACGAAGGCTCTTGGTCAGTTTTTTTATTATTATAGAACCACTGATTATAAAAAGATGGTTCTATAAATGAATGAAGAGTCGAATGGGAAACTCACTTTCTGAGCAATATTTGTAATTCAAAATTTCTTTAATTTTCGAAATCAAAAGATTTCTCCCATTTGGTCATTCTCTAATCACGGGACAAGTTTTGGCATAGTACTACTCTCGCAGGAGAGAAGAAGCCATCGGTAATGTAGAGATTATTTTAGCATAAGGGAGAAAATGGAGTGGCAACTAGTTAAGGGCCTACTAGTTCCTTTGACAGCAAGGCAATCACCTTTCAAATGCCTCATCTCTACTTAATTGTCTCGAGACATTTGTTTTTTTGAAGGTAGACACATTCTCGATTTAGTCGTATGGACTTTGTTGGAACGCCTAGAAATTGGAACCGTCACTTCTTGTTCCAAATTTGTGGGCAATTGGTTGCACAGCTACTCAAGTAATTTAGCAAAGAGGTTATAACAAAGAAACCACTAAAGTGCACTTAAAAAGTAGTCTTCATAACATCCCCTGTCCTTCCTACTTCCTCTGGTCCCTAAATACAATAAGCTGACAGTCCATGTCAGCATGCATGAAACAACTCCGGCTTTCCTGCATTTGCTCTTTTGACCCACATTTTTCACCAGGTTTGGACTTATTTATAAACTGGTTAGTGTTCGTTCTGGTGCACATCCATTTGCACAGCAAAACTTGTTTCAAACAGAAGCATTTAGCCAACTCAAACGAAATTTCTTGCTCTAACAACGGACGATTGGCGCATTGTTAAGGAACTGGTTTGATTCTGTTGTGTATGGCAGTAAGGATAGCTTTGTGTATGGAGACCCTCATCCTCCTTGTCTAGTTGTCAACAAAATTATGGAAGGAGGAGGGAGAAGTGAAGGAAGGTAGCGCTTGACATCGATCGTCGTGTGCTCTGAAGTACTATAAGCCTCGTATTCAAGTCATTCGGTGTGCGCCATATTTTATCCTAATCAGGTGAGTTTGGGATCTACGTAATTTATTTTTGGTCACACAGTTAAACCTCTCACCCTTTGAAGTCACGCGACACGTGGAGGGGTGCGTGTTGCGATCTATGTCTACCGAGCTATGCAAACTTATCTACCTTTTGTGGGTGATTCCCTCATGTATGCAATCAACAAACCCGACACCGGATCAGTTGGTCACAGCGCTAATTTTGTGTACTCGTTCTTATTATGTCAGAAGCGTTGTATTTGCTGCTGTAATTCGTGTGACTCTGACCTCTGTCACATGAACTCGTAGGTGTCCGATTTTGCATGTTACAGATTGGCAAACCTGTGGACAGAGCTGCTTTCGAACGTCAGATTCTGCAGATGCCTTAGAATGGATAGTTTATTAACTGGTTATGAAAATCATCAGCATTGCTCAGGCCTCGAATTTCCCGATATATGATCGCTCAGAACTGTGGACGACTTTTCAAGCTTAAGTCGTGGATACTGCTGTGCTGGCATAAATTCAAGTTGTATAACGATTAGCTGTCATCCTTTATGAGTCAGACTCATGTCTAACGATTAAGCATGACATGGTGACGTTGAGAGTAATTGTTTCGACCTGATTGACGGTCTCTTGAGGCTTCTGTGTTCTTTAGGAGATTTGAGTGTGAGAGCTCTGTCAACGACGCTGTCTGGACTTCAATCCCATGGGATACTGCTTTTGCAAACAATACAAAGAGGTCGCCTTCTTGCGTAGATAACTGGTGTAGTAGAGAACAATACCTCCATCCCTTGCATTTCTTTCGAGTTGAATCCCCGCCTTTCTCCATTCCTCTACTTGACTTTTATTGTCGATTCATGTTACGCCTCTGATCCTTACATCATCTTGGTGAATAGTTTCCCTTTTTCTTGAAGTCAAGTATGGGATTTGTAGGGATTGATGCAAACATTATCGCAAATAAGCAGCTTTAGGCGGAACTTAGCAGCAGAAGTTAGGCGCATCACGAGGAGAAGTAACAGAAATAACCATTAAATGATTCAAGGAAATGTAAGTTAGAAGACGGAGAAAATTAGGCTCAGAAAATATACCAATTGATACATAATGTGTCCAAACAGAAATAAATTTATTCTTGGATTCACCCAGCCAAGAAGATTACAGCTACTTCAACCCGATCTTCAAAATGGCTTTACTTCCAGCCTAAAGACGCATAGTAAAGGGATCACCTTCAAGAATTTCCTAAATATGCTAGAATTTTTTTCAAACTTGAGATGTGGAGACCAGCATCGAGCTATCTTACTGAATAGGGAAGGTCCTCCCCCTCTAGACACCCGCGACCAAAGACCAGGAACTACTTTAAATTTGCTCTTAGTCGAAGAGATTCAATTAGTGAAGGAGCCATTCATAGCTCTGCATTTGCCGCTGTTTGTGTTGATTTGATTGTGTGCATCCCCAAAATAAAACATTTACGAATAAACTGGTTTTTAGGCCCTTTCAAGTTATCTCTACTATTTTCTACTCAAAAACTGGCATTAAAATAGCATTTTCCACCCACAGCGAAACCTAATACCCATTATAAATAATTAAGGGTACCAAAATTAAACCTAGTGGAAAGGAACTTAAGTTGCTATTTAAAAACTTAAGCACAACGCACAGCCTCAGTCTATCCCTTAGAGTTTACCAACTCCTCAAAAGGGCGTCCTCCTTCAGAACATTCAGCAAGGTGATTGCATCGCTAGAAATGGATTTTTTTAATTTCTTATATACGTAGCTTCTACATTCGTAAAAATCCACAGCTTTACAGCCCAATTGTGAATGAGTACATTTTCCTATGGCCCACCCATCAACATCCATTGCTTCGGCTTCAAAGCGACTTCCTTAAGAGAATAAGCAAAAATGCAAATTGCAATCGATTAATAAGCTAAGAGTAAAGAGATCCAAGGTAAAAGAAAATCAAGCATCACAATACAGAGTTCCTCAGACCAAAATTATAAAGAAAATGCGAGGAACACGTCCCTTAAAAAAGCAATTGACGGGATCAAAGATACTCGACCGCAAACTTAGATTTTATTGGCCTTCAAGGTTTATAAATGCAATAACGGCGCAGAACTGTTTGGTCACAACTTCATCATGTCCAACTTTACAGTAAAAAAGATTTTGGGCCTCCTAGATCCTGAACAACTCCAACATCTGGCAACGCTGCAAGCAAGCGGCATTGTCCATCAAATTGCTTTATCACTCTTCATGTTCCGCCTTGTTTGCATACATTTGTGCCTCAAGCTTTTGTGCTTTTGTTACCATGTTTTCACTCTCAGCAATTATGAGTTGAGGATGGACTCAATTGTTGTCCCTCGAGGGTGTCCTTTTCTGCAGCCACAGTGGCATGCCTGACGCACTTACAGCTGAAAAGGCTCTACATCATTTTTTGCACCAATTTTTCACACTCGCACACTAGTCGGTGTTGACACTCAAGAACTTTTGTACAGTGCTTCTTATTGGCGATGTTGCTATTTTTACCGTTGCAAAGCCGTCCCAACAACAACGCAATCACACCCAGTCGAGCCAGCCTGGGTAGCGTCAAAGAGGACCCAATAGCACGCTTAAAATAGCACACTCGACATAAATAAGTCTTTGATCCAAATGAACGTGGAACTAACACCTAATTGTATGCAGATGATCGCGTTCTAATTGCAGTCGTTTTGTTTTACAGGTGCATCAAACACAGAATCTCCAGTTGTACTTGAGAGAGGGACAAACTCGCCTCCTCAAGAATTCGCCTTATCGACTTCGTTAGCATCCATGCAGCAGCAAGTGGGACGAGCAACACCACTCACATCACAAAATGGGGAAGAGGCGGTCTCTGATCTGGCTAAGTCTCTAGTATTTGAAAGATCCATCCCTTCTAATGGAAAACGAACCCAACTGAATCCTTAGCCACCAAAATGGCCGAAAATTGATGATGCTACTTCTAACAAAACGGATATCTTATGAGCAATGACTGTATTTCCCCTACGCAGTCCACAACCGGCTAGCACGCCAAAGTCTGCACTACAACAGACATCCTTCACCAACATGCCTTTGTCTCCAAAGCAGGGTGGAAGCTCAGGTCAACTTCAAACTCCCACTGCGTCACCGACCATCCCAGCACTGAATCCACTCCTATTTGGCACTTTGCCAAAACTAAGTCAACAGCTACCACAACCACAGGTGCAGCAACCGTTCACACCGTTAAGCAGGTGTCAACATCTTCCCACAAATGCCCTATTGCTTCGAAATTACTCTGTTCACCACCAACTTACTGCCACGACATCTATGCCTGATTCGGCAAACTTCTCTACAACGCCAACCACAGAGTAGTCTCAGGTACGCCAGACATTATCTGAGGCCCAAAGACAGGGCAGACGCGGGGCTCTCTTCACTCCCTACCAAATCAGTGAGATGATGAAATACTTTGAGAAGAAAAAAATACATCAATATGCATGAGCGCGAAGAACTTGCGCGTCGCATCGGCTTGACAAGGACTCAGGTTGGTCGAGCATTAAAGTACCAAATGAACTGTTTAATCGGCAGTCATTATTGTGTGGTGATTGACTGTCTACGATTGAGTTGCCAAACCTCGTCATGCTTTTGACTTTTCTTTTAGTCTAAGACATGATTCCAGAACCAGCGCTACAAAACAAGGGGAGCCGGTGGCGAAATTTTTGGCCGTGAGGCGTCTCTAGCAAGGCCAAATGCTCTAGACATAGAGAGAAGCGTTCCTACAATGAGCTCCTGTTTCGGCAGCCTCGGTGAAAGCCTTGGAACTATTAGGAATCATGAATCCCAAAAGGAGCCTTAACAAACAATAATACCTTTGGAGCATGTCTTTTCAGAAAAAGATGGCGATATGGTGTCGAGGCAAAAGTAGCAATTTAGGACGCTGGCGGAGTGGATAGAAAATAAGCCTACTGCTGAATTAGACAAAAAAGGGTGGTGAAGACGAGGATAAGTGGAAATATGTGGAACTGACAAAGCGAGTTATTCGCTTTCTTTATGAAGCGTCTGCAGACTGACCATAGCCGTCTTTCATGGAGTGGCTGTGATGTTGGTGTTTTGCTGTTTTCATCTGTTTTGTGGTCCTCATAGTCTGTCGTAATGGCAGCCACTTTGTAGGTTTTAGTTTTGGAAATAAATTGATGAATTTTAAAATTGTTTTCATGAGGAGCTACGCGTAAAGTTGGGAGTCGCTTAAATGAATTGCGAAAGTAATTTAACCTAACTCGTCTTCGAGCTGTAGAGTTCATTAAATTCGGCCCGTGGTTGGATGATAGGAGCCCATGTTAGATGCTACCATCCAGTCAATGTGGAAGGCAGGTTGTTTATTTTCAGTGCAAATAAGGTTAAACAATTTGATTGTAAATCATTCGCATCTGTTTCACAGCTCGCATCATTCCTTTAAAGGCCTTAGGTCAGGTGTAGAGCTCAGTTCAAAATCGCACGCAGATCGCATTTCGGCAACCAGATTGTAGCCATCCAAAGGTCTACTATTTGACACGTTTACTGTTATGCTATCAAATTTAAATTGTTTGTCCACGGAAGACAAATGCATTTATGCACGGGAGAAGACTGATGGGAGTGGAGCCTTTCATTGGAGATATGAGGTCTTACTCAACTCAGCACCATCAGTTGTCCTCCTCTTCTTCTTCCAACAGCGCTATGTACTCCTTCGCTTCCACCGTTTTGGGGGTGAGAGTCCACGTAGGATGATGTATCGCAAATGGAAGCGATGACGACGCTCAACTCATCGAAGCGGTAGGAGGCAATGCTTATTAAATTCATGCCTACTTTCCATGTCACCTTCAAGATCTACAGATCAGTCCACTTCCCGAAACTCCTTTGTGTATGGACAATTTGGCTTGGTCTATACCTCACAATCAACACCTCAAACTCGCTAAGTCATCTTTCATACAGTTGAACATGCATAATTGTCAACACGCAGCTCAATGCTGCTTCAACTGTCCTCACTCCTAACCAAAACACCCATGTTTTGGAACCAACGAAACTGAGTCCTAGCAAATGAAGCTGCAAGAGAGATGGAGATGGACTGAGATAAAACAAAAAACTTCTGTCGAGAGAACAAACATTACAGTTCTTCATCATCTCATTTTCAGACGTGGCCTCAATCAACCACCATCATTCAGCGTCGACTTTTAAGCTGCCAGTTTATTGCAGACACTTCATAAAGGTGTAGAAGGAAGAAGTTTCTGCTGCAGTAATAAAAGTAATTTCCTTAAACAAATTGAAGCCATTGGGACTTCTCTACGTAAGTGTACCACTTCGACAATTTCCGGTAAGGCACCGCACATTTAATATCGGTGCAGGGAAAATTTGAAATTCCATTTGCACATCAACTACTCACTACCACAGCATTTGACTACACAGACTTAACTTAGAGTGATAACCACAACATGAGATCTGATGGCTCACTGGGAAGAACCCTATCCTCTCTAGCGAATATCTAGTGAGTAAGAAGGTATGAAACCTGTGTAACCATCGCATGGGAGATGCGTCAACACTTGGCGGTCGAGGGACGACTGAAGCTACTCAGGCCGTGCGTTAACGCATGCTGACCTCGCAATAGCGAATGTTTTGTGGTACGTTGTATTTACTCTGCAGGCATGTGTGGGAAGGGCTTTACATCGAAAGCCGTCTAAACTTTGATGGAAAAGCCACAGTGTCCGCAAGGAATAAAATAGAGTTGCATCGTTTCAATAATTACTCTATGCATCAGTCCAGTGGGACGCAAAAGTGGTTGTATCTCACCTAATCCATTGTTAAGTGAACTTTACGTGCCATGTTTTGATTCTCACAATTTTGGGCAAACAACCGATCCATTTAGAGAGCGTTAAATTCGAAGGAAGGAAAGTGACATTGCAAAGTAAAATTGTCTTTTAAATTGGAAATAGGATTCGCGGGGGGATTTCGCTGTCGTGCTTGACTGCAGTGATGTGCCTTTTGCTTACCTTACCGTTATCGCATAACGATAACTCTAAAGCATAACGTCTCTCCATAGCCAAATATAACAGTTATACTAGGCTAAAATTTGACATTTCTTAAAGAAGAACTGAGTGACTCGAAATGCATTTATTCGAGCTGTTTTGTCGCATAACAAGCAGCATTCGACTAAATAGGAAAAAGTCCGGAATAGTAGCTGCTCCATTTCAAAACCTTTTCCTTTTTCGTCGGTTCTACTGTCTTCTAGAATGTACTAGTGAGACGTGCCAGTAGACTCAGCTGCACTGCACTTCGGCAAAGTACCTCTTGTCCTTCGTCTTGAAAATAGCTTCCAAGTGCTGAACGTACCACAATGCTTCGAGAAAGCACGAACAGCTTCGGCTTTAAGTTGCTTCAAGACAGGCAGAAGTGCGTGAGTTAGGCTCCGCACTTGGGAATCCGGTATTATGTAGTAGTTTTATCACCTAAGGAGAGCTATAAATGCCTGTGTTCCCTGTTTTGTAGCGGCCGAATCCAAACAATCTGCCTCGCAGCTAACCTTTGTAGTTGTTTGCATAAACACTTTCAACCTGGACTCTGATAGCACTGATAAAGTGGTTACCACCTCACTGTTGCATCTATTTGACTCCCATGACCATCGTCAATGTAGATATGAATTAGAAGAGCCAAACAATCAAACATTCTGTCATGCTAAGCCAATCACTGGGTACATCTTAATTAGAGTAGACTCATCTCTCGCTTGGCACTTTGACTTGGTCAAAGGTATGCTTTTATCAAACAAAATGAATGATTCAAGTTCAAGGTATTGGATATACAATTCTGCGAAAGCGCAGGCTAAATAGACTCACATTTAAAAGCATATTCACTTCTGAACATCAATCAATTCTAGCGCACTTCCATTTTGCTCACATCCGAGTTATTTAACCTATCCTCACCAAGATTGCCTAGGGTCAAGCCCAGACAACCGCCTACATGCGGCTTAGGAAGGGGTTGAGGATGTGACAGTGATAGTGAGATCGTGCAATCTCTTGCAACAGTACGACACGCGTTCGAGTGCTTGGCTAGCCGCGCATGTTTTTGAAGAGAGAGTGCTCTCTGTAACTCGTTTGAAATGCGACAGGACGATCCAATGCGCAATCAAATGATCCGCAAAAATGAACCAATGGCAGAATATGGGGTCCACTTTCCACCTCGATTTCAAAACTCAGGGGTTAATTGACTTGACAGAGGCAAAAGTGAATACTGTAGGCTGTTTGCCGACATATACCACAAACAACGTTTAGTTAGAAAGCAACTAGCTATTGCTACTATGGGGACGTCAAATTTAATTCTGTTTCAAACGCTTGAGCCTCATAAGGTAAGCGCGTCGGCAGTTCGACTTTGCGATCTACTACTAGCTGTGGGATGGTCACCAAAGCCGTCCTACCAACTAAGTAGGATGACAGTGTGGGCTGTGCTGCTAATCTTTCTTCTTCTAATGCCTTGACCTTATGGGTCAAGGTGGTATGGGGAGGCACGATGCCACCTGAATCAGTGGAACGGGCTAATCAAGCAATCGGGATAATTCTCACATTCACCCGTCTTTGAAATCAGTCTGAGAGGGTTGACAGGCAAGATGTGAATGGAAAAATAAATGTTAAGTGCTGCCTTTTGGCTGCCGCACTTACTCCGACATCAAGCTCACCTATGCGGATGCGAGGATCCATCTACGCACAATTTTATTTTGTTGAATTTCAGGTCTTTTTATAAGCCATTCCCAAAGCAGACTAAGGACAAGTTTTAATGCAAAATGATGGCTTTCGCTCTTGGAATAGTTTTTCTAAAATGTACCCCTCTCCATCTTGATCTTGGATACACGTCTGTAGCAGTCCAGTTGCGATTTTGTAACCATGGTGAAGAGAACACATGATCTGTCGAGGTCAATTCCCCTTCATCTCAATGAGTGATGAGGCTTGAATAGTCAAGCACACGAAAGCCTGCAACCGATTGACTAGAATACTCGAGGTTCAAATCTCAGCGACACCTAGAAGCACCTGATTCTTTGAAAGTGGCTTTCATACTGTAGACTAGCTACACTTGTGTGATGCTTCTTATTTTACATGTTTTAGCGCGAACAATCCCGGCGTTGAAAACAACGATTTAAACAGAGGTGGTCATTTGGCTCTCGCCAGTCTAAATATGGGATTAAAGAATTAGGGTAGAAACCGCTACGTCAATGCCGTTCTTCAGCATCTCATGGTGACAGGGTTGCTGGTATCGCATTTGTATCGGTCTACAATGCAATATTGTTTATTTTGTGTACTATTTTTCCACTAAGCCAGAGGTGTTGTATTTGTAGCTGTGATTCACATGACACTGACCGCCTTGCCATGAACTCGGAGGTGTCCGATTTTGCATGTTACAGGATGACGAACCCGTAGACAGAGCTGATTTTGAACGTCGGAGCGTGCAGAAGCCTCAGAATGGATAGTTTGATAACTGGCAGTGAACACAATTATCATCACCATCATTGTCCAGGCCTCGAATTTCGTGATAGATGATCACTCAGACCTATAGACGACTTTTCAAACTTAAGTCGTAGATGCTACTTTGCTGATATTAATTTAAGTCGTACGACGATTAGTTGCCTTCCCTGATGAGTCACTTGATTGCGCAGTTAATCTTCCTGCAACATTTCGAAGCTTTTCAAGAGAGGGCTCTTTTCGAAAACAGGTGCGGCTAGTCAAGTACTCGGGGGCATGTGGCACTGCCGCAAGTGGTCGCATGATCGCATGCATTCACTCGCTCATCCTCGTCCTCTGCCCTTACTGCAAGTGGATGGATGTCTGACCTTTACTCTAGCCAATCGCAATCAGGATAGGTTAAGTGTCTCAGGTGTAAAATAAGCGTTAGCGCACAAGTTCTTTTCTGATATCTAGGGGTAAATTGGCCATAAAAAACACTTACACCTCCTCAAGAGCATCCATTTAAATATAGTGGACTTATGTATCTCCTATTTTATGGAAACACAACTCTAACGATGTTACAATTGTAAAAGTTGCATCAGATTGCTAGGCGTGAGATGAATCTGCTCTGATTAAGATTCACTCTGTGATTGACTTCGTGTGACGGAATGTTTGATCGCTTGAATCCTCTGATTCGAATCCTACTTAATTAGGGTTGGAGGGGTCGAATAGATGCAACAATGGAGTGGCAACCGCTTTGTCAGTGCTATCAGAGGCCAGATTGCAAGTGCCTGCATAGATAACAGCAAGAGTTTGCCATGTGGTTGATTGTTGGAAGTCGGCTATTAAAAAACGAATAACAGGGGCAGCTTGCTGTTCTTCTTAATTAAAAATACCTCTTACATAATGCCGGATTCCTAAGTGTGGAACTTAAGTCACACCCAAATGTATAGTTTGTAGTGACTTCCTCAATGACAGATAAAGCCAAAGCCATTCGTGCCTCATTTAAATGTTGTGGCAAGTGTAGCGCCTAGAGACCTTCTTCTAGACCAAGGATAAGGAGTGCAATGCCAAAGTGCAGAGCAACTTTAAGGTTTGTTCCGCAAACGGGATCCAAAATATAGGAGTCAGTAGAATCGGCGAAAATAAAGGAACGATTTTTAATGGAACATTTACAGAGGAAAGTTATTTCGGTGGTATACATGATGGGCAAGTAAGAAAGTAGTGTGATGCTAGA
>JADWOT020000196.1:0-34000 GCA_036345935.2 Taenia hydatigena | reverse complement strand
CCCACGCATAGTCACTGCCTAAAAAACAAATAACTTCCAATTTGTGTTATGTTTGGGGAAGCTAGGTGAATGCGCCTGTCCTGCCAGGCCTGCCCTGATTTCCATGAAGATAAGCAAAGTCAATGCAAGCTCGCGAGCATCTTTGTGGCGATCGAATTGCAGTGCTACATTAATAACTGCAAGTAATCATCCATGTTGCTATCTCCTTACCCTCCTCCACCGCATTAAACTCACTTGACGCAGTTCATTTCCACTCTTCACCATGGTGAGAAAATGGCAACATAATTTTTACGGGCGAACCTCTCAGGCAAATTGTAAGAGTTGCGTCCGTTCGATTTTAATGAAACCTGTCTGTGGTCTGCTTTGTGTGTAATGAAAATATCCTAAAATTAACTGAATTAAAGCATGGGCAGATGGAGTCCCATATCCATATAAGTCAGCTTTATATCAGAGTGGTATTGCAGCCCATAGATACCCCTCAACTATCATTTGGTCATTCATATTCTGCCTGTTTACCCTCTTTCAACGGATTTCAAGGCAATCCTTTGTGATGATCCTCCCAATTTATTGACTAGCTCTTTCCGACAAAGCAGGTTATGCTGTACCTCTCCATAACGCTTTGACCTCTAACATCCGTCCAGCCGCTGGACTCACCACTAAGCTGGTGAGTCATCTGTGGTATCTATCCCACAATTGGTGGAACACACCGTTGAGCTGTCGACGTACATACGATGTAAGCTTTAAGCATTGCAATAGAGCCAGCTAAATCGTCCTCACGGTGACAGTAGCTTCTTGCTCACAACTACACGTCGATTGTTGTAAAAGCCAGCAAACAACCTCACACATTCACTTTAGCCTCTGTCAAGTCAATTAACTCCTAAGTTTCTACAATCGAGGTGGAAAGTAAAAGTGATATTCTGCTGTGATTTCCTTTTTAAAGGGCCATTGGATTGCACAAAAGATCTTCCTGCAACATTCCGAAGGTGTTCAAGAGAGTACCCCCTTTTCGAAAACAGGCGTGGATATCAATCGCACGAAACCATAGCATATTGTTGCAAGACATCACACGACCTCATGCGCTCACTGTCTCACCCTCGACCCCTTCAATTGGCGCAAGTAGAATGTTGTCTGAGATTGGAACTCTAGACAGTCGTAGTCTGGATACGTTAAATGACTCGGATGCAAACCAGTTGGCAGCGGACTGGTTTTCTTCTGATTTCTAGGGGTAAATCGGCCAAAAAGAAGGCAGATTTTTAGCTTACGCCTACACAAAGGCATTTATTCAGTGTATTGGACTTTTATCACTCAATTTTTTTCATGAAAACATGGGCAGAGTTATGTCAACTTGCTAGGCGAAAATAAATCAGCTCTGACCAGGGTGCACCCAGTGATTGCCTTGGCATGGCCCAATGTTCAGTCGTTTGACTCTTCTGATTCATATCGTAGATGCAACAATGGGGATGGCAGCCACTTAATCAGTGCTATCAGAGTCTAGGCTACAAATGCTTGTGCGAATAATCACAATGGGTCGCCGTGTGATTGATTGTTTGAACTCGGCCTCTAAAAAACAGGAAACACAGACATTTATTGTTCTTCGTAGGGATGACTTTCTCGTGATGACAAATTTTTTAAGGCCGAAGCTCCTTGTGCTTCGGCGATGCATTGCGATAAGTGCACCACTCGGAGGCTTTCTTCAAGACAAACTTCATGGTATGTATTGCCGACGTGCAGAGCAGCTGAGGATAAGAGGATCATTGTGCAGACAGGGATTAAATAGAGTCATCAAAACTCACGAAAAAATGGGAAAACGGTAACGAAAGCAAAAACCAAATTTAAGTCAAAAACGCAGACACTGCTCCGGACTTTTTTTGATTCGAATGCCATTTGTTGTGACTGGTTAATTTAGTTGTGCATCTTCGTGCTGACGACACCAAATTCTCAAGCAGATGGTACCTCAAGCATTAGCATTGTAGCGGAAGTGATGCAAGCGTTTCTTCCGTTTCTACACTATCAACTTAGTGTGAAGCAAAATGCGTCCATTTTCTATTCTTTATCTAATTTTTCTTTACTAACCCAGTTGGTATCTTGCAATGCATCTGACAGATGTCGTCTTCAATACACTGTTTCTCGACACTGAAGACGTCAGTGGTATGGACCGAAGATAAAAATGTATTATCGGCATAGGGATTGAAATAGTTTACCGCCATGTTATGGAGACCTCGTCGCAAATCTGACGTACACGGCCAGCCGTCACGAAACGGTCGGTGCTAAAAGTAAAACGTTCACTACTCATTCGCGCCAGCCATTAATATTCACGCACATCGGATCAAGTTTTCGAAATGACACATTGATGTTCCTCCGTAATTACTACACCAGGGCTTGCGTTTCGTCCAGCTTGATGACAGTGATGGGGAATGGAATGGGCGCCTGTTCTTCTCGTCTCGCTAGACCGCTAGACATGCTCTACCCAGGGAAGGCGATCCATTAGAGTAGGCTGTCGAATGCGGTCTTGATTAACTTAACCGAAAGGACCAGAAATGCTACATAATAATGATTCACTGAGGCTACTTCTGTACTCCAGTTACAACTCAATGTGACCTCAGATCCTATACCCTAAAAGTGCTTACTTCGTAGATGATTGGTGTTAAAACCATAGTTACTAGGTTGTAGTATACGATATTAGGGATCCCATCGACTCAAATGAGAAGCATTTCATGCCCTAGC
Organism: Taenia hydatigena; assembly: GCA_036345935.2. Taxonomy (NCBI): domain Eukaryota; kingdom Metazoa; phylum Platyhelminthes; class Cestoda; order Cyclophyllidea; family Taeniidae; genus Taenia; species Taenia hydatigena. The sequence goes on along the minus strand of JADWOT020000196.1, from coordinate 31,276 downwards.
TTCTGCAGTCTATAAATGGATCACCTGAGAGAGGAGTCGGTCAGTGAGGGCATTTAAAACATGTCCTATACTCTGTGGCCGGGATCGCTCTACTCTTCCGAGAAGACAAACACGAATTGAAACAGGACTGTAGTGCTTGTTTCTTTAGCGAAACTCCATTGTCTTTCGCGATCTTTCCCGCTCTGTCCCTTTCAGCTTTGTCTGCTAGGACCCAATTCGGTTAGTGAAAATTTGTGGGTGTTTTGGGGAGGATAGACGTTAATCAAAGCAGCAATGAGCTACGCGATGGCAATGAGATTCGTGTCAAAATTTGGAAAACGTGATTTAGCTCATTTGCGGTGTTGATTGTAAGGTACTGATCAAGCCTTGAAAGTGACATGATATATGGACCTAACTCTGATAGACATTACCGCAGACCGCTTTGATAGGTTAAGTGCTGTCATCGCTTATGCATGTGATACATCGACCTGCGTGGATTCTCAACTCTAAAACAATTTATTTTTGTGACTTTCAACTCTACGTACAGCTCTTCACAAGAATACCTTCAAAAGACATCAGTTTATTCACTAATTTTTGAGCATCAAAACATGATATAAGGACCACAGAACAGTTGGAATAGCAAAACACTAATATTACAGCCACAAAATGAAGGTCAGCCAGGGTCAGTCCGCAGACCCTTCATGGAGGGAGCCAATAACCCGCTTTATCAGTTCTACCAATTTCTCCATATCCCTTTCTTCACTAGCCTGCTTTTTATCTGAGTTAGCACCAAGCCGTGTTGTGGGCATCTCATTGTCAAACGTTTTCTCACCGGCCTTCTTTGTTATGTGGCGCTGATTCCGGAACCATATCTTAACCTAACAAAGAAGTCAAGATTATGACGAGGTTTGACAACTCATTCGTAGACAGTCAAGCACTACACACTGATAGCTCTCTAGTAAGCAGTTAATTTAACACCTTGATGCTAAACTAACATGGGTCTCCGTCAAGTTGATGCGACGCGCCAGTTCTTTGCGTTCATGCGTATTGAGGTAGTTTTTCTTGTTGAAGCATTCCATCATCTCGCCAATTTGGTAGGGGTAAAGGGAACCATGCATCTGGCTTGACTTTGTGTCTCAGATACTGTGTGGCGTACCTGAGATCGTTCTGCGGTTGGCAGTGCAAAGAAGTTTCCGGAATCAGGCATAGATGCCGTGGCAACGATTCGCTGAATAAGCGAGTAATTTGGAAATGAGGAGACGCTTGCCAAAAGTCGTTGACACGTGCATGGTGATAGTAACGGTTGCTGCTCCTGTATTTTAGCAGCTTCCGATATAACCTTGATGAGGTGTCAAATAGGATTAAGTTCGGTGATGGAAAGATCGACAACGCATTGGTAGATTGAGGTTGACCACCTCGCTTTGGAGGTAAAGACATGTCGATGCAAGATGTCCGTTGTAGTGCAGGCAGTGGGTTTAAGCGTTCCGAATCTCCTAAGGCGGCCTTATGAATTCTCAGCCGTTTTGGTGGTAAAGGACTTAGTTTGTTGTGTTTTAAGTGAAGCAAATCCCATTTTTTCCACCTTTTGTGACGTAGAAGGTGATTCTTGTTCCACTCGATGTTGTACGGTTGGTGACGAAGCCGATAAGGCGGGTTGTTGGGAATACGAGTTTGTCCCTCCCTTGGGTAAAACTGGGCGTTCCGCATTAGGTGCACCTGAGAAAACAAACCAACTGGAATACGATTGCGTGAATCTGAGTGTAACTAGATGCTATCTCCACATTTGTTTGGGTCACTGGCTTATTCACATCGCGTGTGCTATTCTAAGTACGCGATTGGGTCCTGGTCGACACCAACACTGCTGGCTGGCTCGACTAGGTGTGGATACGTGGTCTTTAGGACGGCTTCATGATGGTTGAAAATAGCACTGTCACTGATGAAAAGCATTGTGCAAAATTTCTTTCTGCCAACCCTGGTTAATGTGGAAATGGGAAAAAGAAATGAGTGGAAAGGAATAGTGTAGAGCTTTTCCATAGTGATGGCATCAGGTATGTTAATGTGGGTTGCAGAAATTGGGCAGCTGCAAGGGACAACAAATGAGTCCAACCACAAAACGTAAAGACTGATGGGTGGTAAATGATAATCGAATGATAAAAGCGTGGGGCACAAATGTATGTAAAAAAGAGGAACGTAGTGATAAAATTATTTGATAAACAGTACCGTTGGCTTGCAGTGTTGCCAGATGTTGGGATTGTTCAGAATTAAAAGGGTCAACAGGCTTTTTTACTGCAAAGTCATAACCATACAGTTCTGTGTCGTTCTTTTGACTAAATTACTTATCGTATTTATAAATTATAGGAGCCAATGAAATCTCTAATTAAGGGGCACACCAATAAGATTCGACGGCCTTAACCTTGTTGAACCAACTTCTCTCAACGACGTCATGTCATGCTAAATCGTTGGACATGAGTCTGACCCATGAAGAAAAAACAACCAATCGTCGTACGACTTGATTTCATGTTCGCACAGTGGTACCCACGAATTAAGCTTGAAAAGTCGTCTACAGCTCCGAGCATTCATCTGCCACAAAATTCGAGGCCTGAACAATGATGATGATTTTCACAGCTAGTTATTAAACTATCCATCCTGAAGGCTTTGCGCACTCCAACGTCCGAAATCAGGTCAGCCTGTGGCTTCGCTATCCTGTAACACGCAGAATCGGTCACCTCCGAGTTCATGGCACAGCGGTCAGTGTCATGCGAGCACAGCAACAAATACAACACCTCTGGCTCAGTGAAAAATGGCACACAATAAATGACAGCATTGTACGTGTGAACTCACCTGACGGGTTAAGTGTCGGGTTCGTTGATGGTATGCATGAGGAAGTACCTACAAAGGCTTGATGGATCTGCATAACTTGGTGGACGTGGAACGCAACGCGTGCCCTTCCATGTGTCACATGACCTCAAAGGGTGAGCGGACTGGCTATGATCAAATATAAAATTTAACGAAGATAAGACGAGCCCACGGAATTGGCATGGAATCTAATACAAATCGAATGATAAGAACACGAGGCCGATAGTACTTTAGAGTGCGCAACAATAGATGTTAAGCTGGACCTCTTTTGCCCCTCAGCCCTCTTCTCGTAACTCTGGTGGCAATGAGATCGAGAAAATGCGCTGGGGATCTCTGTACATTAAGCTATCTTTAATGCCACACACAACCGGGTTATGCCAGTTTTTAACAATCGGACAGTAGTTGGTTGAGAAATAAGGCGTTTTCGTTTGATTCAATTAAATGCTTGCATTTGAAGCAAGTTATGCTGTGGGAGTGGACGTGCGCCAGAATTAACACTGACCAGTTAATGACTTGGTCCGAACCTGGCCAAAGGTGTGGGTCGAGATGATGAGAGCAGAAATGCTTGAGTTGTTTCAAGCAAGGCGACATAGACTTCCAGCTTATGCTTTGGTTACATTTTATTGTGTTTCGGTAAACTCATTAGGCGCACCTGGTGCACTTCTACTTACATAGCAAAACCGCAAAATAAGGGCGACGTACGGAGAGTAAGGGAGATAGGGGAAGAAGAACAGAGGATGGTAGGAAGCCAACGTTTTTAACTGTATGCAAAATAAGAAAAACTTTGAATTAAGAATTCTGCTCTAAAAGTGGATCCACCATTCAACCCTCCATTCACTAATCGAACCTTCCTCTCACAATCAGCGGATATGCAAATAATAATGAACTAATCACACTGCTTCTTTTTATATTGTTTTTACATTTTGAGGAACGAGGACTCAAAAACGTGCTTTATTTGTTTTCATTTTACTGTAAATAGACGCAAAAATAGAAATATCCGAAATCGTGCGATTAAAGGCCTACATTTTCTGATAGCAACAAGCAAGTCGGGCTGGCTTATTTCCATGAAGTGTGGACAAAAGTGCGTTGATCAACGTATTTCACATTGTCTGGTGAGTCGGAAACGATCATGTGGTAGACCGAGCACTTGCACACGATAGTGTTTTTGGTTGTAGTGGAGAGTCATGGCGAAGCCGTTATAAGGGAAGGAATCGTAAGAAGGAGCTTCTATTTAATTGGCAGCTACTAAGAAGGAAGAATGGATTGGTTGCGTGGGGGTGCGAAATCAAACAATCCACCACATGGCGAACCTTTTCACTTACTACATCTGCACTTTTAGCTTAGCATCTGATAGCCCTGACAGAGTAGCTGCTTCGAGTTAAACTGAACGACCCTCCATACAGAAAAGACACGTTTACGATCCAGCCGTATGTAGTTGGAATGCCTAAGAACTAGAATCACCACTACTTTTTCCAATCCTGTGATTACATCCGTTCACGTAATTTAGTAAGGAGGTTAAGACAAAGAGACCACTAGCGTGCATTGATAAAAGGCGGTCTTTCTAACGTCCCTTGTTCTTTCCTTCCACCTGTCTCCCTCGCACTCCTCATGCCGCTTATTCCATGATTTTTGGTATGTAAGTAGAAGTGCGCCAAGCGCGACCAATAAGTCCACCCAAAAACAATAAAATGGGGCCATAGCCTGAGTTGGCAGTCGATGCCGCCCTGTATGAGACAACTCACACCTTCTACCAGCTTCGCACCCAGTTAATTAACTGGTCAGTGCTCATTGTTCCACACATCCATTCCCATGGCATAACTTGCTTTAAATTAAAATCTTTAACTAACTCAAGCCTAATTTCTTAACTCAATAACCAACTACTGTTACACTGTAAGGAAAATGGCGTGATTTGGCGATGCATAGCAGTAGGGATAGCTTCATGCAACCAAAATTATGGAAGATGAGGGAAGGATCGAGCTTAACATAGATTGCCGCGCACTCTGAAATGCCATTAGCCTGATGTTCTTATTATTCGATGTGAATTAAATTCCATGCTAAGTATGTAGACCGGGACTAACGTGTATCATTTTTGATCACACAGTTAATCCTCTCAACTTTTGAGACCATGTGACACATGGAAGGGCACGCGTTGCGTTCCACGTCCACCAAGTTATGCAGATCCATCAAGCCTTTGTAGGTACTTCCTCATGCATACCATCAACGAACCCGACACTTAACCCGTCAGGTGAGTTCACACGTACAATGCTGTCATTTATTGTGTGCCATTTTTCACTGAGCCAGAGGTGTTGTATTTGTTGCTGTGCTCGCATGACACTGACCGCTGTGCCATGAACTCGGAGGTGACCGATTCTGCGTGTTACAGGATAGCGAAGCCACAGGCTGACCTGATTTCGGACGTTGGAGTGCGCAAAGCCTTCAGGATGGATAGTTTAATAACTAGCTGTGAAAATCATCATCATTGTTCAGGCCTCGAATTTTGTGGCAGATGAATGCTCGGAGCTGTAGACGACTTTTCAAGCTTAATTCGTGGGTACCACTGTGCGAACATGAAATCAAGTCGTACGACGATTGGTTGTTTTTTCTTCATGGGTCAGACTCATGTCCAACGATTTAGCATGACATGATGTCGTTGAGAGTAGCATCGGCACGATTGATGATCTCTGGAAATTTGTGTGTTCTTTAGGAGACTCGCGTGTGGGAAGTCCAACAGCAACGCTGCCTAGACTTCTTCTTTACTGGGAACTGTCCACCCAAGCAGTACGGTGAGAAATTGCATGTAAAATAGTAACTGGGGATGCTTTCAGACTCCCATCTTCCGATGCCTTCGTTCGACACAACCTTTTCATTTTTCTTTACGTTTGCCACCCGCGTAGAGAACTGGTGTAGTGTCGAGCAGTACTTTGATCCTTTGCGTTTCGTTCCAGTTGGCTCCTTGTCTTTCTCTTTTCCTTAACGTCATTTTTTTGTTGTTAGGCTGCCCTATGCCTCTAAATCAGGAAGAAAATGTGCCCAGTCCTTAATAGTAGTGGAAAATTCCTCTTTTCCTCTTAATCGGATTAGAGCTTGGGATCAGTTTGAGCGCCCGGTGGTAGGATGTCGGGGCCACCACGTAGGAAAATTGATGTGAATTCTGGCTTCCGCCCTCACAAATTGGAACCAGAATTCCTCAAGTTATGATTAGACTAGAGCTACTCTTTGGGTGATCACGTTGCAGCACTCCATCACGTCTTTCAGAGCAAATGCCAATATTTAGAAAAAGAGGGGTCGTGATGCCATAGTTGAGGGTTGCATTTCCATAGCGCCTTAACAGCTCAAAATAGAGCCGAAAAGACACGTTAAGCCAGAAGGTGCCAAGTTTTATGAGTAAAGCTATAAAACACAATGCAGGTTGACACCTATTCGATTCACGAGATGATGATGAATTTGACTCTCTAGCAGGGATTTTTGGAGACTGATTTCAACATTACTGCAAATAGGCTGCTCTGGGTAGAACTAAGTAGCCGAATTTAGACGCAATTAAAGCGAGTTATAGCAAAAATAACTGTTTAATGAACCAGAAAAGTACACAAATGAAGATTTGAAAAAAAACAAAAGCCGTAAAATGCAATAGTCACCATAAAACACTACCAAATAGAAGCAAATTCGTCCCTGGATACACGCAGCTGCCAAGACGACAACTACTTCAATCCGACCTCCAAGATGGCATTGTTTCCAGGCCATGGGATACATTAGTAAAGGGATTGCCTTTCAAGGGTTTCTCAAATATACTAGTAGTATTTTCAGGCTTTGGACAAAGAGAAACGAGCACTAAGTTATTTCATTGAACAAAGAAGGTCCTCCCACCCTAAACACCCACGATCAAACACGAGCATGGCCTTGAATTTGATCTAATGGCTACCCTGAATTTGTCCGATAACATAATTAAGCCTGCTTTTGGTTGATACGATTTTTAATTAGTAAAGAGGCTATTCAGAGTTTTGCATTTGCCTCTGTTTATGTCGTGATGATTGTGTATTTTTCCTTTAGATGCCAAAATTGAACCCCGTGAGAAAGAACCAAAGTTAACTCCTTAAAACCCAACAAATCAAATAAAGTGCGCATAAAATTGACTTAAATGCCATTAAATTGGGTGCAATTTAACCCTCTACCTTAAAACGTATAGCTTAAGTACTGCCCTGAGTGTGTTTACTAACTCCTTAAAACGATAGTTCTCCTGCAGCACTTTCTGACCATCCTCTTTGGTCACGTATATTTCTATCTTAGTATATTTTGCTAAATATTTGCTAGTTCGTCAGCGAGAAAATATTTGTAATTCCCCTTTTCCTTTTCTACTTCGTACAAGCTATCTACCCTAATTGTCAAGAAATCGCGCCTCCACGTATTGTTTAGAATAGGTCCCAATAAAGCACTTTTAGCAATAAAAACATGTTTTAAAACCCTTTTTACTAAGCTTCAAAATTCAAAAAAACTTCAAGGCTTCAACAACGGACATTTTATGGAGAAACCTGCTTGGCTCTGGCATCCTGGGTGGCAGTTCCGGGTTGCTCATATTTCAACAAAAATGCATTTTACTTATTCGGATGACAGCTTGGTTGACTTACATTCCTGCAGCCTATTCATTAATGCGTACAGTTGCGCATGACCCACCCATTATCCTCCATTAATTTCGGATTAACGAAAACCTTATTAGGACAACAGAAAAAAATGCAAATTTTTAGTCAGTCGATGAGGCGAAAGTAAAAAGATCCAAAGTAAAAGCAAAATAAGCCTTAAAATACAGAGTCCTATGGACCAAAATTCAAAAAAACACGTAACCCATCCCCTGTCGAAACAATCGACACGATTAAAGACTCACGAATCCCATTGGTCTGATCCGTAATATGAGGTTTTATCATGAGTAATTCAGTTGAAGAAACAGCGCAGAAATGTGTGATCACAAACTCATCATGTCCAGCTTTGCAGTGAAAAGCCTTCTGCACCTTTTCAGTACAAAACAGCTCCAAATTCTAGCAGCGCTGCAAGCAAATGGTATTGTCTATCAAGTTATTTTACCACTCTTTATGTTCCCCATTTTGCACACCTTTGCATCTTTAGCTTTTGTACTTTTATTACCATTTTCCGTCTAGCTGTCGCCATGAGTTGAAGCTGGAATTATTTTCCGTCTTAATGACCACGTATTTGCAGCCAATCGAGCCAGCAGGGTTGGAATCAGTCAGGATCCAATCGCATGTCCAAAATAGCACACTTGGCGTTAATAAGCCCTTAACCCTAACAAATGTGGAGATAATATCTAGTTACATGCAGATGCACGTATTTTCATTCCGTTCGATTCGGTTATACAGGTGCATCTTGTGCGGAGCGCCCATTGCATTCGAGGGAGAAACAAGCTCGGATCCTCAACAATTCGCTTTATCGCCTTTATTTTATACCATGGAACAGCGAGCATAAAACAACACCTTCCACTTCGCAAAGGGTGGAGGAGACGGTGTCTGCTCTGGCTAAATCTCCTGCGTTCCCAAGGCCCAGCCCACTCCATATGCATTTGCTACGGAAAAACGATGAAGACTAATCAAACCAACTGAGTCCTTTGCAGCCGAAGCGGCGGGAAATTGACGAGGCTACCTCCAGTAAAATGGGCGCATTAGGATCAGCGCCTATATTTCCTCTACACAGCTCTCAGTCGTCTAGCACTTCAAAGCCTGTACTACAACAGCCATCCTGCATTGACTTGTCTTTGCCTACAAAGCAGGGTGAGTGCTCAGGACAACCTCAAACTGCCGCTACTTTACCGACCTCCCCAACGTCGAGCCCACTTCTATTCGACTCGTCGTCGAGGTTACGTCAACAGCTGCTACAGCCACAGGTACGGCAACAATTTCCAGTGCCAAGTGGATATCAACAACTTCCAGCAATCGTGTTCTCAACCCCAATTTATCTTCTTCTCTGGCTGCTTGTTTCAAGCATATCTATTCCTACTTCACACTTCTCTACACTGCTAATCGCAGAACAGCCTCGGGAAAGCCAGACATTATTTGAGGCACAAAGATAAGGCAAGCGCAAAATTCTCTTTACCCCGCATCAAACTGGTGAGATGGTCAAATGCTATAATCAGAAAAAATACCTCAATGCAGATGAACGCGAAAATCTGGAGCTTTGAATCAATTTGACGGGGATCAGGTTGGTCAAGCATTTAGTTGTTAAATGAACTTGTTTGATGGACAGCTGTTGGTGTGTAGTGATTGACCATCTTCGATTAATCGTCTAAGCCAGCCATTCTTTTGACATTTCTTTTAGAAGAAGACATGGTTTCAACATTGCCGCTATAAAGCAAAGAGAGGCGATGGAAAAGTGTTTGACAATGAAGCATGTGTAGCACAGCAAATGGATTGTGAATTGGACGAAAGTGCTCCATCAACAAACTAGTTGGACAGCGGTCCCAGTCATAGCCTTAAAACTGCTAAGAGCTTCCAATCACAACGAAAGCCCCAACAGACGGTAGTAGCGTCGAAACAAGCCCTTCCAGGAGAAGGTGGCAATATGCTGTCCAAGCAATAGCAGCAATTTAGGGCACTAGCAAAGATGCTCGAAAATTAGCTTGCTGCTAAAACGGACCCAAAGCAGGATGGTAAAGACGAGAATATGTAAAGTTGACAATGCGAGTTATTCGCCTTCTCTATGAAGTGTCTGCGGACTGACCTTGGCTGCCTATCATGGAGTGGCTGTGATGCTAGTATTTTGTTGACAGCAATTGTGTGTAACAGATTTTCAAAAATGAATAAAAGAATTTGTCTTATAAAGATGTTCTAATAAGGAGATATGGATGGGGTTGGAAGTCGCTAAAATGAATTGTTTTAGAGGCACACCAAGTCAAGCGCTCATATTCCATGCAGAAGTAATCTAGCAATAACTCGTTTCCAGGCTGTAGAGCAAATTGAAAATGATCTGTGGTTGGGTGATAGGCGCCTGCAGCAGGCAGTGTAATTAAGTCAATACGAATAGCTAGTTAGTTGCTTTTGGTGCGACCATGGTCAAACAATTTGGTCGTAACTCATTTCCATCTGCTTTACAGCTTAGACTAAAAATGAAAATGTTTCAGTTTGGGTGTAGGGTACAGTTCAACAGATCTCGGTTTCGGTAAGCAGATTGTAGCCAATCAAAGGTCTAATTGTTGACATATTCGCAGAAGACAAACGTGATCATGCAGGCAAGAAGGAAGTAGGATGTTGTGCCATCCAATTAGAGGCATGGGAACTCATTAAGCTTAGCATCATCATTTTTACTCTTCTACATCTTCCTCCTGCAACAGAGCAATGTCCTGCCTTGCTCCTACCGTTTTAAAGGTAAGGGTCTGCATAGGTCGGTGTATCACTTGCATTAGCGATGACGACGCTATACCCATCGAAGCGGTCCAGGTTAATGTCTATCAGAGTTGGGTCAACTTTTCGTGTCACTTTCAAGGTTCACGGGTCAGCTTACTTCCCAGAATTCCCTTTTTATGGGCGAATTGGCTTGGTCAGTACCTAATCAATACCTCAAATGCACTAAATCACCCTTCCCACATTTTGACACGAATCTCATTGCCGATATGCAGCTCAATACTGCTTCCATTGGCCTCACTCTTGCCCAAAACACTCATGGATTGGTGTCACCCAAACTGGGTTCTAGCAAATGAAGTTGCGTGGGAGAGGGGTAAGCAGTGAAGTTCTGTCAGGAGAACAAACACCACAGTCCTTCGTCCTATAATTTCTATCCATCGGAAGGGTAGACCAAACGTCTGTGCAAAGCATGGAACAAGTTTTGCATGCCCCAACACCCACTCCCTCTCTTGACTGATCCATCGTTAAGCTGGGGTAGCTCGAGCATAAAACGCTTCTTGTTTGCGTTGATGACATAGTGAGAACCGGAAACTACAATATTTCAACTCTAGTGTCAACACTAATCACCCATAAGTTAAACGCTTTCAGGGTAACTAATATACAGCGGTAACCTCAATCAATCACCATCATGCAGCATCGCATAGTGGCTTCTATAGAGCTAATCCGTGCAACATTGTATAGACATTCGACAGCCAACTCTAATGGATTGCCCTTCCTTTACTTCAGGTCAGCGATCTTAGGAGGGGTAAAGGGCACAACCGATGGCTGACACACACCCATATTCCCTTCCCTTATCACTGTAATCAAGCCGGACAGAACTCAAGCTCTGGCAAAATTATTAAGAAGGAATAACGACGTATCATTTCGACAACTTTTTTAAACGCATGTGAATGCTAATGGCTAGCGCGATTTAGTTATGAATGTTTTTCTTTTAGCACCAACTGCTTCGCGGTGGCTGACTGTGTGCGTCGGATGTGCGACAAGGTCTCTACACCTTGCTAAATCAGTATGACAAACTCTGACCCAATCTCCATGCCAGCAATGCACTTTCTATCTTTGTTTTATGCCATTGCCGTCTTCAATTTCGTGGAACAGTGTAGTGGAGGTGATGTCTGCCAAATGCATCGCAAGCCACTAACTGGGTTAGTAAAAAGGAGTGCAAGAGATGGATGAGAAAGAAAACGCATTTTGGATTCCATTGGCGTTCGGCGTCACACACAGTGGGTGCAACAGGACAAACTAAAGCGCTAGCACTACTTCTGTTACAGAACTGATACTTGGCGCATCATCCGGGCGACAAATAAGGTATCTCCAGCTTAAACCAACCGAAGGGGTGCTAAGGTACGCAAGAGAATAGGCGATCGAAAGAGCATGCAGCCCACTTTGCTGAGCCATCAAAGGAAAGGTCGGCAATCATATTTGAACTGATTATTTAGCTCCATAAATTGTCTTTCAATCTTCCCAACTCCCGTAGGTACGTCATTCCAAAGGTCATAGGCGAAATCCAACTTAAGCTTGTTTGAAGGTGAAACACGTATTTGTAACTAGTGACAAAATGAAGAACTTAGGAACAAAAGACAAAAGTAAAGAACGCCAAATGCCTTGGTATGATGACGGAAGCAATGCCGGTCAAAAATCGGGCATCAATGCATCAATGAGTAGCTCATGCACTAATTTTCAGGCTCCATGACTTGACTGTTAAGCTGTCAATTTGTTGCAGATACTTTATTTCAGATGTTAAAGGTAAAAACTAACTTAAAGATGTCAAAAAGAGATATGTACTCACAACAAGGAATGAAGCAGATTGTAGAAGCAGAGCCCTACAAGTGAGGAAAGAAAAAGTTTCTCTTGCAATGATGAAAGTAGCCTCCTAATAAAATGGAGCCTACAGGACCATTCTGCGTAAAGGTTTTACTTTGATCATTTCTAATAAGGCACCGCACGTTTAACAGCAAAGCGGAGCAAAATCGAAATTCCTTTTGCACATTGACCACTCGCCGTCACAGTATTTGACCACTTTGATTTACTTTGGAACGGTAACCACAGCATGAAATCTGATGGCTCATCAGGACTAACTCCAACGCTTCTAGTGAGTATCATACCATTTCGAAGGTATAAAATCCGCATGACCATCACATGGGAAAATACGTCAGCACTTGGAGGTCAAGGGACGATTAAAGCTACTCTGGTCAGGGTAGACGTGCGCTGTCCTCACAAAAGCGAATGTTTTGTGGCCAACTACAGCTACTCTGTAAGGATCTGGGGATAGCTGCAATGTGCATTGAAGAGGCTTGCATCAGGAGCTGTCTAAAAATCAAGGGAAGGCCATGGTATCCACGAAGAGTAGGAAGGGGATCTTTGTCACCTCAATAGTTGCTCCATGCATCAGTCCAGTGGGATGTGAAGGTAGTTGTACCTCACCTAATCCATCATTAGGCAAAATTCTAAAGTCAAATTTTGCCCGCATAATTCTTGATAAGTAAGCATCCCGTTTGGTAAGATTTGAATCTAATTGAGGGGTTAAAACGTAACAAAGTAAAATCGGCAATTAAAATGGCAATGAGTCGTGTGGAAATTTTGTCATTCCGTTTGCGACTGCGATGATGCGCCTTTCACTTACCTTGCTGTTATCACCTAACAACACTCCTACAACACCACGGTCCTCTGTAGCCAAAGGTGATAGCTGTGCTCATTTAAAAATTGTCGTTTTTTAAAAAGAGGAGTCGGGTACCTAGGGGTAAATTTAATCAAACCATGGTTTGCCTCGTTAAAAATTTGACAGCTAAATCGCGCTAGTAGACACTCATATCCTCAGCTGCTCTGCACGTCAGCAAATCGCTCCTTGTCTTTCGCAAGTAAGGCCCCCAGATGCTGCACTTACAACAACGCCTCGATGAAGCCCATACAGCTTTGGCTTTAGTTTAATTGTCATCGCAAGAAAGTCACTTCAAGCCAGATAGTCAGGTGTAAATTTGATTTCAAACTTACGAATCTGGTATTATGCAACAGTTTCGTCATTAGGGAAAACCGAAAAATTCGTATTTTTTGTACTCCAGATTTACGAATTTGGTATTATGAAACCGATTTATCACCCAAAAATAATAATAAATGCCTGTGTTCTCTGTTTTTAAACGGCCCAGTTTGATTGGTCTACCACAAGGCGAACTCTTGCAATTGTTTGCATAGGCACTTGCAACCTGGCCTCTGATAGCACTGATAAGGTGGTTTTTACCCCATTATTGCATCTATTCGACCCCAACGACCCTCAGAAAAGCTGGACAACCAATCACTCGGTCACGCAAAGCCAATCACCTCTTGCCTAGCAAGTTGACACAACTTTCACCATTTTAACATGGCTAGAGTTGTGCTTTCATAAAATAAAAGGGGTTCTAAAAGCCCAATGTATCGAGTAGACATTTTAAGAAGATGCAAGCTAGAAAGACTCACTTACGAGGGTCAACGTACCTCTTGATATCAGCGGAGACCGGTGCGCTTCCATTCGGTTCACCTGGGAGTCATTCAAGTTATCCTGAACATGATTTTTTAGAGTTTAATCCAGATGACTTTCCACCTGCAGTTGAGGAAGGGGAAATTTATGACACAGTGAGCGTAAGTTTGTGCCATCTCTTACAACACTATGACATGTCTCCAATCGCTTGATTAGCCGCGTCTGTTTTCAAAGAAATGATGCTGTCTTGAACACCTTTGGAATGTTGTAGGAAGATCTACCACGTAATCAAATGACCCTCAAATAGAAGTCACGGCAAAATGCGGCATCGATTGTCCACCTCGATTGCAAAACTCAGAGGTTAATTGACGTGACAGATACAAAAGTGAATGCGACAGGTTGTTTGCTGACATGCAATTCAGACAATATTTAGTTAGAAGGCAACAAGCTTTTGCCTCTATGAGGATGCCTAATTCTATTCTGTTACAAACGCTTGGTTCTCGTTAGGTGAGTGCGTCGACATCTTGATTTTGCGATCTACTACAAACTGTGCAATGGATACCACATCTGTCTAATTGGCTTAGTGGGATGGTGGTGTGGGCTATGCCACCAATCCTTCTCATTCCAAAGCCTCGACCTTAGGGGTCATCGCAGTATGGAGGTGCACATTGTCACTTAAGTCAATGGAACCGGCTTGTCAAAAGATTGAGAGAATACTCACAAGTAGTTGCTTCTGATATTGCTTTGAGAGGGCTAACAAATAGGACGTGTAAAGTATTGCCTATGGGCTGCAGCACCCACTCCAGTATCAATCTGACCTATACCAATGTGTGGGTCCATCTACGCACAATTTTAATTTGTCGATTTCTAGCTGTTCTCTTCCACTACTCAAAAAGTAGACTATGTAAACATTTTAGCGCAAAATAATGTTTAAGATGATCTCTATCTCACTCATTCTCAGCTGTCTTCCCGTAAACATTTAGTTACCAGTTTCTAACCATGGTGGAGAGAACACATGATCTGTCGAGCCCATTTTAGGCATTAAGATAGGTCGTGCGAATGTGGGTGACCCGACTTCCTCATCTCATTGGTTGATGAGGCTTGTATAGCCGGACACGTTAGAGCTTGCAACTGACTGACTGATGAAATTGAAGGCGAATACCTCCAAGCGAGTACGCTTCATGCTAAGAACTCAGAGAAGCAAATGATTCTTTGAAAGCAGCAATCACAGTGTGGACTAACTAAAAGTGTGTGATACTTCTTCTTCTACAGGTTACAACATCAACGATCTCGATATTAAAATAAACTCTTTAAGCAGAAGTGGGTACTCAGCCCTCGCCAGGCTAAATATGGGATTGAAGAATTAAGGTAGAAATCGCTACGTCGATGCCGTTCTTCAGCATCTCATGGTGACAGGGCTACAAGTGTCGCATTCACGTCAGTGATCTTGATCCGTGTGTTGGCTGCAAGATTGAGTTATTTTGTTGGCACAGTATCCTCAGACTACCTTGAAAGATGTATAATGCAGCAGGCATTTAGAGTGGCAGTGGCAACGACAAATTCGTCTACTCTGTGTCAAGTGAGCTTGATATAATTAAATTCGGAGGGCAGACAGCGCCATAATGGAGTTGATTTAGAGGTGGCTTATGATGCTTTTCAGTGGTCTGCTCGTTGAGGTCCTCCCAGGCTCACTTTACTTTGACGGATATAATATGAATCCGCCAATGATGTTTATCCTGCACTACTTCCATTAATCCTAATTTGCTTAATACGCCAAATAAAAATTTCATTTTAGTCTGCTCTAAAAGGACTGCTCTTTCATTTGTTTGCTCATTTGTAGGCACATTTCACTATAATTATCCTTTCAGCTACAGTTGTTTTAATTCTAAGTTGCTTAACAATGAACTTCTTACAAAACTAGATTCTGCTGGTTAGTCTGCTTGCCACGATCTGATTGAACTCATTCAAGCAAGTGACTGCATACGAGTTTATTCTGTTAAGCTCTTTCACGCATATCTGTTGCTCTTCCCGATCTTTTTTGCGATGAGAGTGCAGGAAGTCACTTGGCTGCTAAGCTGAGAGATGAAGCCACACGCAAGAATTTTTCCACATGTTGGTGGCTTAGCGGATGCTGGTGACGTCTTGCAGAGAATAGTTAATTGCCAAGGGAATTCCTGTCAGACAGCGTTTACTCTTGTCCACAATGGAAAAGGAATTGAATAAAATCAAACTTAACACGGCACACCTCTTATTAACATGATTGCTCTTCCCTGTCTCCTGAGTCTGAAAAGTTTATTCAATCAACATTTTAGTCCAGACGACTTGAGATCAAGTCCGATTTCTTCAAGCCTCATGCCAATTGCTGAGTAGGAGTTTGTGTTGGTTGTGCTCCCCTTAAAATCCGGAGCGTGAACAGAGTTACAGCATCGCCCACGGTGGTTGCCCAAACAGCAGTCGGTGTTGATCCATTTGCAAATCTGATGAACTCTGCTGACATCCAATTACATACTGATTATGGGTTTATTTCAGAGCATTTAACAACTTTGCTATTGGTCGCTTAGGAAATCTCTACTCCTACGATCATGGCGACCATTTCCACGCATGAACTTTCTCACTTAGGTGATGAAATGAGGTTTGCTAGACAGTCCCTGCGCATGCATTGATGCCTGCTGGAATTGGTGAGTGCAGTTCGCCTTGTGTGCATGTAGACAAGAATCCGATGACTTTAACAAATTTGTGGCCATTATCTTCGCCTCCTTTCGGCTCTCGTTCACAGCTAAGTTTGTGATGCGCTAATATAGTAATCCAACTTGTCTAAGTGCGCATTATAACATCTCTTGGTAGGCGAAGCACTACATTTTTTAGAGCGTCCTGAAGGCAAAACCAAAGGGAGAATGGAAGAATGGAATGGACCCCATTCGACAAGTCGTCAACCTGTCAACTAGTGCCAATCATGAAGGCCAGTCTGTGGGAAGTAGGATCGGGCACTGATGTGATTGCTACTCACCACACAGCAAACTTCATCACCGGCAGCATCGGTCATGTCTGACATCACACAACTTACCCTTTATCTCAGGTGCAAAGAAGACGGATGTCTCAGTGAATTTGGTCTTCTTTGGAGGTCCTGTCCAGCGTATCCCGAGAGTCGAGACCTTCTAAAAAGACAGACTTCGCGAAGCACACATCTTCATGGCACCTAAAATAAAGGGTAAGCTGGCAATCACGACGAGAGCAAATGTGTGGAGCCTGGGCATTTTCGTGACCTGCATTATGTACGGTCATGTCACTGCGCGCGATTGGCTGCACACACGTCGGTTTATGACGAGCTGTTCGCCAAACGTGTCCACGCATCCATGCAACTTCTTCGAAGCCTGTGTCACACACGGTTAAAGCAGACTCTTGAACATTGATGGTATGAAGCATCTTGAGTTCTTCAAAGTGGTCAAATGTAAGGAAATGGTGGCTTGCAAGTCGAAACCTCCTTACTATCCCTTTGAATTGGAGATCCCCGCAGCTAAGAAAATGTGTAACTTTGACCCCTTCAACCCTCTGCAGGTAGCTGTTTCTTACGATCTGCACATGTCACTGATAGACGAAGGCTTTCGAGCCATTCGTAGCAGGCGCTCACTTGCGATTTGTGGTCCTCTTAGTGTCTATTGCTCTTTTTTCTTGTATGTGTATGCGAGTTCCGCATCTAATCAAAATATACGCCTTTCTTTGACTAAGCTTCTCCACTTCTTATTGCACAGGGATTGTCTGGACGATAAAGTTTCAATGCCCCTAGTTCAGAATGCGAGATTTGTCAGGAATTCAACGCAAATTTAAAAAAATCTACGATTAAATCGTGGCATTTATTGCTCTGGCAGTAACGTCATTCATCCATTATGGTGATCTATAATGGCAGGACCATCACTGACATCGAGCAGCCCATCACAAGATGCGAATAAAGGTAGCTAAGCCTTAAGAATGGGCTCTCAAAATGGCATTAATCTTAATCTTGCTTTCTGTTGCGTAGTATTGACTTCTGTAGCAGTCATTTATTGCTGCTCCGGATATCACTTGTCTAATGACTTGGGCGAGCATCTAACTAACTATTATGTGAAGGGATCTTGCCAGGTAAAATTAAGTTTTCTCTGCCGAAGATGGGTATGTGACGGGTATATGCGGGAACCCACTTATTTGAGGCCTAACTTGAATCATTTTAATGCGCAACTGAAGAACGTAAGTAATGGCTCCTGCTGTTACTAAAGTACGGCAGGCGAAGACGTGTTTGTACCTTGAGAGAAAAAAGAGAGTAAGGTACGCTTAAGGAACGTATTTTTAATTCGATCGTCCAGTTGTGATTTCATTTACATTTAGTTAGTGCAGCCATTCTACTATCTATGCTCTAACAGTGTTATCAAAATGTTTACGAATGGAGAGATCCAGAAGGTGCCATCACACCTACGGATGCGAGGGCCGCTTGTCGTCTCTTGAAGGACAGCAATAACAAGGATTATTTCCTGGCACCCACGCTGGCCCAACTCATCGTGCAGTCGAAGCACATTTCTCACCAAATTATGCCGCGTGGAACACGGTAGAAACCTTAGACGAATGTCCTCGAGTGGTGCTTGCCACATGTTCAGGCTCAAAATAAATTAGTCCCTGACTTGGTTCGACGTAAATGGCCTTCTGGTTGTCATTTTGACATCTGTTCTGATTAAAGTTTTGGAATATGCGTTTCACATGAACTTAAATCAAAAGTAAGAGCCTGACCATTTGATGGCAGGCTAAACTTTTCAATTATTCGAGACCAAAAAGCGGCTTACAGTGTACGACTTTTGATTTTAGTTGTGTGAAAACAGTGATATAGCGTTAATGAACCGAGAAGTCGACAAAGATTCGGACCTGTCATTTACGATGGATAAAATCGCGGTTACACTGCCTTCAAATAACATGATCAGAATAGCATTTATGCCTACTTCGACTTGAATGCAGTTTCAAAATCGAGCATTTTAGCAAAAGAGCATTGAGCACTACCTAAACCTTGCCATTAGCGGCGTGACCGAGGACGACATTAAACAAAACCTAACAAAGAGTGGATTTGCTTGTCCAGCGCTCACAATGCTGTGCATTTAATTCTGCCTGAGCGACAAAAGGACTACTGTCTACAACTTTGACATTTTTATAAGCAGCCTCTGACATCAAGAAGGCTCGCGACTTTACCTTCATTTGAAATTCGAGCATTAATTACATTTGAATTACCTATTTTCTTGCCACGAATCATGTCACCTCAAATGCAATTGAAAAACCACTACGCACGTGGTACCCACGACTGTCTCGGTGGTACCCGGACACCTAACATCAGATAGGACTGCCTTAATGATGGGATGATCAGAGCATGACTTTGATTTCTTGTGCAGGAATTGGCTTTCAAGTCAACAAAATGATTTTGCGTGTTTCATCTGCAGTTTTTATTAAATATTGGTTTATCGGAATCGCACGATGTTAGGAGCCTCGTCTTCTCATCTCACTCTAAATACAAACAAATAAAAGGTAAGATTAGTGAAATGAAAAAGGCATATTGATTTAAGGTTTACTCACGTGGGCGGTGCTGTTTCAGCTAAGTCGCACTTGGATCAACTGCTAGTTGATCTGTCACCACTTTACTCGCCTGCTGACCAATCGTATCTGCAACAACGACGGATTATTTAGGGGAAACTTTAATAGTGCCTTACGATTTCATTTTACCAAGCTTCTACTAGCAAACTCAAGTAATTCTGGTATTTTCTAATAACTATCGGCTAGCTCTACGAAGTCTCTACTACAACAAACATTCTGCATTAAACTGTCTTTACCTCCAAAGCAAGGTGGAAGCTCAGGGCAACCTCAATCTGTCGCTACGTTGCCAACCTGCCCAACGCCGAACCCACTCCTATTTGACTTGTCGTCAAAGTTACGTCAAGAGCTGCCACAACCACAGGTGCAGCAACCATTCCTAACACCAAGCGCGTATCAACAACTTCCAGCAAGCGTTTTCTCAATTCCAAATCATCTTCTCCAGCAGCTTGCTGCCAGCATGTCTATGTCTGATTCAAACTTCATTACACTGCCAACCGCAGAACATCCTCAGGTACGCCAGACATTATCTGAGGCACAGAGACAAGGCAGACGCAAGGTTCTCTTTACCCCGTTCCAAGTCGGTGGTGATAGGATGTTGAGGCACATGCAGCAACCTTTCGCGCTGGCGGAGTCGCTGAAAATCAGCTTAGTGCTAAAACAGATCAAAAGCAGGATGGTTAAGGTGAGGAATTTGGCGAACGGCCTGTCATGAACCCACGTGTGCGCAACCGATCGCGCACTGGTATGCTCAGGCTCCACACATCCGCTCTCGTCGTGATGGCTAACTCAGCCTTAATCTTGGATGCCATAAGGAATTGTGGTCCTGTGAAGTCTGTCTTATTGGGAGGTCCCAACTTTCGAGACACGTGGTATAGGCGATCAAAGAGTGCAATTACAATGTGCTTCAAATCAGCAGTAAGCGCGTTGAGCTTGACATCTAAGTAGACGGTGCGACTGACGCGGAGGTACTCTAGATCACAAATGAACTCACAGCTATAAAATCGCGTGTCATTTTCAACAAGGTTGCCAATATTTGAGACGAGATCCCGCGCGTCGAATCCGCCTCCTTTGCCCAGCACAAAGGCCTAAGTCAGACGAGTTCGACAGC
This sequence comes from Taenia hydatigena, assembly GCA_036345935.2. Lineage (NCBI taxonomy): Eukaryota > Metazoa > Platyhelminthes > Cestoda > Cyclophyllidea > Taeniidae > Taenia > Taenia hydatigena. The sequence goes on along the minus strand of JADWOT020000196.1, from coordinate 10,887 downwards.
TTTTAATCAAAGTGAGTAGAAATGGTGATCGCCCTTCCTGTCTGGCGAGTCTCGCTAGAATGTGGTGCTTCCAAAGAGCACACCGAACAGCAGAGCTGTTTCGTAAGCAGAAGCTCTTCAATGCACAGGTCATGGTCGTCGCGGTCTCGTCACATCTTCTTGTGTAGACACCGCATAGAGAAAGGCATTGGAACTACTGGAAATAAATTCCACTACATAAATCTATCCAGCATACATGCCTTGGACTTACTCAAAGCTGACTCGCTTGTCTATCGACTGACCTCAGAGGCTAGCACAGCTGCCAAAAGCACATTTGCTGAGCCAACCAAATCGGATCTTACTTTCTACTGGCTCGTCGCATTCGATTCTCATCCATGACGCCGGGTCAACATCGGAGGTGCCATGGCTAATGTGAGTCGTTTAACATCACGCATGTTTGATTTGAACAACACGTTGAATTAAGCAGTAATTGGAGGTCAAATACTAAATCGATGGGGCATTTATTGTGCTAGGGCTGCTTTGTATTTGACCCTGTTTTTGTCTCTTCCAGCGACAAGCTAATTTTCGGGCAGCTTGACATCGCTCTAGGTTGCTACTTGCGCCTTGATAATATATAGACGCCTTTTCTTCTCAGTAGTTCCAGAGTTTTCATTGAGGCAGCTGTCCCACGAGTCAGTTGATGAGACACGAATCTTTGGCTGTGTTGCATACGCCTCATCGCCAGAAATTTTCCCACCGGCTTCCTTTGTAATGCAGCTCTCAGTCATGGGACCATGTCGTAACCTAGCGAACAAGTAGAAAGTATGGCGAGTTTAGACCGCTCAACCGCTACACACTAATAACTGTCTTTAAACAGTTAATTTAACAACTTGAATCTCGACCAACCTGCGCCTCATCAGGTTGCTGCGACGCGCCAGTTCCTTGCAGCCATTTATTATGAGGTAGTTTATTTCTTTAAAGTACTTTAATATCTCACCGATTTGGTACGGGGTGAAGCGAATTCTGCGTCTTCCTTGTCTTTGTGTCTCTAATGCTGTCTGGCGTACCTGAGGTTGGTCTGCGGTTGGTGTTATAAAGAAGCTTGCTGAATCATGAATGGGTACGGTGGCAGCAAGTTGGTAGAGAAGAAAGTAATTTGGGATTAAGAAGACGATTGCCGTAAGTTGTTGGCACGTGTTTGGCGGTGGGGACATTGGCTGCACCTGTGGTTGTGGCAGCTGCTGATGTAAACTTGACTAAGGGTCGAATAAAAGTGGGTTCAGCGTCGAAAAGATTGGCAATGTAGTGGTAGATTGAGTTAGCCTGAGCTTTCAGCTTGCATTGGAAGTAAAGAGAAATCGGTGTAGGTTATCTGTTGTAGCTCAGGCCTTGAAGTTTGTCCTCCTTCGGGTACAACTGGGCATTCCGTATTTGGCACACCTGTAAAAACAAAATGTCTGGAATGTGCATCTGCATGTGGCTATATGTTATTTCCACATTTATTTGGGTCAAGAGCTTATTCATTATCGAGTGTGCAACTTTGAGTATGCATTTGGGCCCTTTTTGACTCCAACCCTACTGGCTGGCTCAACTGGGTGTGAATGCGTGGTGGATTAGACGGCTTCGCGATGGTTGGAAATAGCAATGTCACCAACGAGAAGCATTATACAAAAGGTTTTCAATGCCAACCCTGACCGATGTGCGAATAAACAGTACAGCTGCATGGGACAACAAATGGGCCCAGCTTCAACTCATGATGACCGATGGACGAATATGGTAGCAAAAGGACAAAAGCTTGAGGCAAAAGGTATGCAAACAAGGAAGCATAAAAGAGTGATAAGGCAATTTGATAAATAATTCTTTTGTCTTGCAGCGTGGCCAGACGTTGGAGTTGTATAGGGTCCTGAGGGTCCACAGGCGTTATAACTGTAAAGTTGAACATGATGAAATTGTGACCACACAATTCTGCGCCATATTTATAGGCCATGAGAGCCAATAAAATCTACGTTTACGGGTCAGACCAATAAGATTCGAGAGCCTTAATTGTGTCGAAACAATTATTTGCAACGACGCCATGTCATGCACATTCGTTAGACAGGAGTGACTCATAGTGGATAGCAACTAATCGCCGTACAACTCAAATTTACGTAAGCTTAGCGATATCGGAGTCATGTGAATGGCAAAAAGGCTCCACCTCGTCAAACGACCACCCTTAACTGCTTTTGAAGAAAACACTAGCATCAACGAGAAAATTGCAGAATTGAATGGAACCAGCAAAAAAATATTGCCACAAGGGAGACGTGGTCAACCGAATAAAGAGGATAACGAATAGTCGACTTTCAATCACCCTGCTCCCAAATACTTAAGGCACTGTCTAATCAAAATCTTGCAAAGCGTTAAGCATAGGCAGATATAAAAGCGCATGAGAATAAAGAGAGGAGCACATTTGAATCGTTAATCACTTTAATGATAATAAGAGAGCTTTCCATGCTAAAGGGAAGGAGTAATTTCATGCCCACCAACAGAAAAATGAAAACGATGGCAGAGTGGAAAGAAGAAATAACGCAGTTAGACTCTTAACTGGTCAATACCATTTTGCGCAATCCCTTACTTGAAGACAAAATCTTGTGCAACGTTTACTACACTTGGTCGCTAGAAATGTCATTTCCTGCGCTTTGTAGGAAAACGAGTTTAAAGGTACACGAAAGACCATCAATGCAGTTCTGCGCTGACGTGATCCACAACACTCCAACGTCCATGAATGCCTGGCGTGACCCTGCTAGCCATTCAGCATTGCTGCATCTCATCTTCGGCAGCAGCTGCATTCTTATACCTACAGTACTTGACACCTGCTCTCCTCCCTTACCTATAATCGGTACCAATGCTAGCAAACTGAGTAGTCCCTCAACACAAATTTGATGTTAGCTTCCTGTTCGTCTGACTAAAGTGCGTTCCAGCATCTTAGCCATTGAGTTATTCACTGCCCACAATTTGAATGCATTATGTGAACACTGCAGGCAGACCTGTCTCGACCAGCCTTATATATTAACCGCGTGCCGCCCGAATTAACCCTCAATCACTCCGCAGATCGAAAAGGAACAGACGAACATATCGATAGTTGAGAAAATCGACAGGTAGGTAGGTGAGCGGATAAAAGGAATTGAGATTTTCGGAGTGACTGGAAGGTCATTGGGCAGCCGACACTAGTATTATCGTCTCACCAAGCCTCTAACTCTACATCCCTACTAACTGACTTAACAAGTGCATGAAAATGAACAGATGAACAATCAAAGGATTCCAGCACCTTGCAACGAAATCCTCCAAAAACAACATGCGCAATAGGTTTGGTGGTGGAAAAGGATACCATGAGTAGAGGGAAAGATGTGTATATGACACTACTTGTGACGGCTGTCAAACCCAAGTTCTCATTACCGTCCATATACCACAGAAAAGGTGGCGCATCGCAAAAAGCGCTTGTATGACGAACACAATGCCAATTAATGTCACGACACTAGGGTGGAACTGCACAACACCTCGCCTTTGCCCATGTCTGTGTGGGACTTATCGGCTCAACATCAAGCGTCGCATTCAAAAAGGAACGCAACAAATGATCCATATCGTCATTTGTCGGCTTGCAGGGCTGGGGACCCACGTATACCTTAAGCGTGTCTATGCTAGTGATACACTCTCCTCCTTCCACGCTATCTTGTGCACATACAGCTCCATTTCATCGGACACACGCATGACAGCACTCAGCCAATCAACATTATGTTCAATAGACTAGCCAATATGTGCGTGCGCTTCAAACGGTAAAATCACATGTAACGTGCGTAAATAAGACAGCTGGATATGGCGAAACATTGATTCCTTTCCACTATGATTAACTTATACCTTATTCGCTGTTGGCAGCAATGTGATCAAAATTAATCAATGCTCTCCCAAACACGAGTCACGACGGTGTCAGGGTGTCACTTTAGCATCTTCGACAGTCAAATGTTCTGGTGAAGATGAAGCGATTCCAACACGACCACCCACATCAGGCAGGACTGCACAAGTGTTCAGGCGCCGCATCTCATGCCACTGAGGTAAAGCTGATAAAGATAACTGAGCGGGGAGGTCCAAAGACAGCGAAATAAACAGGACTCCTTACCTTAGCCTTTCTATCTATCCACAATCCACCAGCCAAACAACCCAATTAACAGGTAAGTGAAAAGATCGCAAAAAGAAATAGATGAAGCATGATGCTTGACAGTACACATCTGTCTGTCTCGGGAGACGTCCACTAATTACTGGTCGGCATAAACATTAACCTAGCTGATCCAAGGGAGACGTCAAACCTGTCTCCATGACGCATCAGTTGGCTATTTGTTGCAAGGTAAAAACAGCTAAAGCCAAGGCTACTTGCTACTACGACTAAGACGAGGGCGGAGAAGACCACACCAAACTGCTGCATTGCTACAGCAGGAGGGTCGAACAAATCGAGGCTATCAGTGGGCTGCCTTCCAACTTATCACCATGGCAATACGTTTCCAATAAACACTTCATTCATAAGTATGTGGGTGGTAGGCATCCCAGGATTCTTCTTTGACAACAACGAATGTGTACAATTTAATGGCTTACAAAAACACCGCCAAACAACCGAAGTCGAGTCCTATCCCATGACTTTTTGCTCGTTTATAGAGCAGCCTCATTAGAAAGAAACCCACAGAGTTGCTTGACATTCAGCAAAATTTGAGCGCGCGTGAAAATGAGCATTAAATTACGAGATGGTCCTCCTCAACTCCGCAATACAATGAGAAGAAGTAAAGTAGTAGCAAGTTTCCTAACCACAAGTAGACTAATTAGAATGTCAACTTGATAGAACTGTGCGTGGTGCCATGCTGACGTTCGATTTCGAAAATAAGAACACTTATATGGGGATGACAGTCACAGTCCATTGTAAATGCCTACACGTGCAATGACTCAAATCGCCGTATCTTGCCCACAAGCATCAAGTACACTCTATCCAGTGACCACGAATTTAGCATGATTTGCAACAAATGCAAACAACTTGTCTGAATTGAGTTTCTTTAAGTATCCGTTAAAACCCACTTAACAACCTTCCTTGGTTAAACTAGAATGACGATACGGACAACAGACGAAGGTACGCCACCCACCCTTCTAAACAGAAGGCGAATTCAGCCAGTGGCATGACCAGATGTCAAAGGGCAAAAAAGCTAAAGCTAGGAATATTTAAAATATACCAGTGCTGGATAAAAGCCCCAAAACAGCTGGCGGCAGCAAACAAATGAAACGCGTGAAACATAAGAAAATAAAAATACGCAGTTATTACTAAACCAGCGCTGGATTCCCACAGAACACTGACCGTAGCCAATGCAAAAGACTGCACGTTGCACTCAGGCGTTACACCTCATCAAAGTGCATAAACGACAAATTGTATGCGTAAATAGGGCTTATCAAATGTATGTAATGTTAATTCTACGTACCCATAAATCGGCGAGTCACTTCTTTCATACATCCACGTTCATTACACTCATTGACGTGGCCTTCTCTGCCTACCACGTCACACAGCAGGAGCCATAGCACTTCACCGCCTGCATCCTAATTCGCGGCAGACTTCCAACGGTTCCGACAAAATTCCATCGGTGAGCGCTGGTCTCCAATACGCCATTCGGAGGCGGCGCAACCTCAACGAAGTACCTGTTCTTTGCAGAGTTGGGAGGAAAACTGCCAACGTGCTGCCTCTTTTGTTCATTTATCCCCATTTTACGCGATAAAATCCGGTGTCTGCATCCACCCATCACCAGCGCCATTAAATACTTCATCCAACGAACAAACCGAGATTTAAAGAAACAATGCCATTCAAGGCGGCAGATTAAAACGCTGTGCGGACGATGAAGCAGGCTGCACGTTGATGCCTCAGTCGCAGCAGTCTTTACTATCTTGGCTTAGGCTTGTTCTGATCGCGTCAGCTGAGGTTACAGGAGATGATATTCAGTTCGCCAGTGAATAAGAAGAGAGGACACAGCTGTTATATCTGCGTCCACTGAGCACGACAAAATTCCACTGACAGGACTACTGTAGCAATTTGAGAATGTAGCCGCCATATTGCACTTGTGAATAGACTTCGAGGAAAGGATACACAGCTAATTCATTGGGGCACAGCACCGGTTAAACCAACTTCTAGGCCGTAAAGAGAGCACAAGAGCATACTTTAAGTTCGGAATTTTAGTAATCTCTTGGAGTTTACTAGATACATCACCACAGATAGGTGCAATGTTGTCATCCTTAGGGTCCTGTTAATCATCAGTGACTCCACTTGGAGCCTAAAATAAAGCAGCTTTCCTCATTCTTATACAAGCGGAGCTTACCCAACTAAAGCGCAACCGCGAATAAAACAAGCGACGCACCCGCCAAATTGGTAGACGACATACTAAGCACGCCTGGTGCCCTTGAATTTGCCAAAATAGAACAACTACTGCCGAGTAATGGCCTCTTAATCTTAAAAATTCATTACAATACACGAAACAACTGAATTTAGGTTAGCAAATGCTGTTGAAATTGATCTATGCGATAGTGTAAAACCAAATACAACTTGCCATTGAAAATAGGTTAATCATAAATTAATATGCAATTACAAGAAATTGCATGCTATTATAGAAGCATTATACATTATTTAAACCTTAGGTACTTACGTAGTGTCTTGAGGCTCTCTTGAAGGCACAAAAAGGAGAAAAACCAGGACGGAATATACATGGTCCATAGACAGAGGAGCTTAAAGTTGCTGGCATAGCCCGGAGGCCATCGTACGCGGATAGGGCAATGTGGCCACCTCTGTTCCTCTCACCGAAACTGGCAGTTTGATCGAACAAGGTATTACGTTGCGCCTCTCTTCTTTCCAGCGTCGTCCCCGCCGTTCCCTATGGGAGATCTCCCACGACAGTCATCACAACGTAATCAATGCTGCAAGAAGCACCCACGAGTTGACTGTGCGAGTCGTCGACATTCGACGCGATTGAGGCGATGCTTAACACCAACGTCAGTGTTCGATTTGACTGAGTTTCGTCCGGCCTGGGAATCAAGTTCGAAAATAAGAGGTTCTGCTGGACGTCAGTATGTCCTTAGGGAGACGTTAGCACACCACTCTCCTTAAGCAGGTATATTAGGAGTAATCTCCGGACCGATATCTTTCCAGGTGATCCACGGCCGGTTTCGCTTCAGTCTTAAATAGTTATCTTGTAGAACACGGAGATGGGGTAAATGCCGAAGACGAACGTCGTTCTTAGCCCTTCTGCTATGGGATGTCGGCGATACTCCCATCCGCAGCACATGCACAGGCATTAGAGATCAAGATGGAAGCCCTATAGAGTCGGATCCGCTTTCCGCTGCCACCAATATAGCATCCCAAGGCTTTCTTGAAGGCATTAGAAGGCAAAATACCAGAAGAGAATACATATGTTCAACTAATAGAGAAATGAGCTTCTGGCATGGCCCGGAGGCCAGCCTATGCGACTAGCAATATGGCCACCCCTGTGATCCTGACCGAAACCGGCAGTTTAACTAAACAAAGTATTACACCAATAGATGTATGAAATGAGCAAAAGTGTGAACAATTTTCTGCCCAGGTAAGTTAAATATCGTGTTTGTTGTTTTTATAATAATTCACTTTCGTAAATCAGTTTGGCTGGGTATTTTAACAGGTGATTTAGTTAAGTTTTAGTGCCAATTTAATCGCAAAGTCGTTAATTGTGTGGCGAGGTTTAAAAAGTTTATGAGATTGAAGAATGTTAGGATTAAAGTCTCGTTTGTCTCAAGTTGCGTGTATGCGTATACCTGAGGTCGCTGTGGTATTTGCGCACATTTAGAAGACTGAGATTAGACCGGTGACTGTGAACTACACCAGAAGATGAGGAAGAGGAGCAATGTCGTCATCCAGAAGGAATTGGTACCCAAGTCTTTTCCTCGGTGGTCGACGACGACGCAATAGACAGTGCCTGATCTTCCAAAGTGATAGTGAAGACTTGGCGTCCGTTTGAATGAAGACTTGTGGGGAGGAGGACGGAGGTAGTGTGCACATCTGTGTTCGACCCAAGCGTCGGAGCGGGATAAGTTGCCACTGACCGTACAGAGTTTGCTAACTGAGAAACATTCCACCATGTGGAGGAATTTGCGGAATCGCCTTGAAAGGCATTCTTGTTAGCATAGTGTGGTGTGCACTTTGTGGTATTTTTTGTTGGTCGGCCAAAGACTGTGTGTAGGTTTGAATTGCATTCTCATTTCCAACTTGCCTATTATGCATAGCACTTAAACAACTTTCCTCCGGGTTTTCTTGCAGTAAAATACAGTGTATACCACATAGCATCCTTGTTGCATGACTACTGGCTCACTCTTCCTTTAAGCGTATAACGATCCAAGACTTTGCACATGTAATTAGATGCAAGTATTACAATAATGAACTTGCACACAAGACTCTTTGACCTTGCTTTTTACTGGAGGAGAGTGTGGCACAATGCATGGGAGAGGATGGGCTTAGTGATGGAAGCACACATGTGCGGCGTCTACCAGAAGCCAAAGCTGGCCACAAGGCTCACTCGCGTCCATCCAGCACCACCCATTCCCATTTTCCAATTAACCAGGTTAGTGGACTCACGGTCACTTCATTCTTGTAATCGACATCCTTTTAGCCGCGGCCCAATTAGTATGGTTTAACGACAAACACAATCTCTACTTCAAAATGCTATTTAAAATGCGTTATGCAATTAATGCCACTCTGCAGACCAGGAAGAGAGCTGGATAGCAGACGAAAGGGCGAATAATGATAGAACACTTATTTTGAAAAGCAGCACTGAATATTGCAAAAGATGCCAAAAGGTGGCAGTCGGATGCATTGACTGCGCCAAGTAAGACATGAAGGATCCTTTAAACAGGTAAAAATTTAACCTAATTTCCACATCATTTGTCAAAAACAGATCCAGAATGCAATAGCAGTTGCGACAAATATTCGTATTCCCTACACTTTTGCACAGAGCATAATAAATCAGACACACCATCAATCGTATTCCATCAGTCTTCTGCTACGGGCCCATGAGCGATGTGGGCTACCACTGACTACGTTTCAGTAAACGAGTTGCTACGACCTGCATACGATTGGAAGAAAGGAGAAACTTAAAGCCATTACGTTTGCAGATTTATAGAGGTGGTTTATTGATCATTAGGGGCTTGTGATGGTTAGAGTTCAGCGACAATGCTGTGGGCCTCCTAACAACGCCTCGCCAGTAAGGCACCATCGTGTTTGCCAATCGGATCTCTGATGAATAGCTGCAGTTCTGGTTCCTAAAATAACAAAACTATGTTATAGCTTACATAAGACCCTTTCTAAGACTCCTTCTTCCCCAGAGCTATGTCCACTTTGCTATCATGAGACCCACTCAATTCACTTAGATTTCTTTTGTCTGCTGAAAGGCACGGGGGCGGGGGGGGGAAGGGGAATAAGTGCCTGCTCTCAACATCCATCCGCATTTGCTATTCACAATGATGTATACATATTTACAAGATCGGTTTGATTATAAAATGGGGTGAGAGCAGGATGATCCTGGAATTCAGATTATGAGGCAGTTTATTCAATATCACGATGGATGCGGCTTGAATAAAAAGACTGCAGCTAGTATGTGGAATGGCAAGGCTTGATGGCGCATAGCGCTCTGGTAGAGGCATGCAAAGTCAAAGGTTCTGCATTCTATGCAGAAATAACTTGGTAGCAATTTGTTTTTTGAGCTGTAGAGCACACTAAAATGGCCTGTGGTTGGATGGAAGGCGCCTACAGAAAATGTTACCATCATGCCGATATCAGGGGTCAGTTAGTTATTTTTGGCAAAGACACAATCATAATTTGGATTTGATTTATTTGCATCTACTTCAAAGATTGGATTAAACAGTTAAAGTCTTTGGGTCGGGTGAAGGGCACGGTTTGACATCACAAACCAATTTTGATTTCGATGATGAGGTTGTAGCCAATCAATGGTCCAATGGTTGGCACCTGCACGATTATGCTACCAACTTTGAAATATTTATCTATGCAAGACAAACGCAACCTGCATGGGAGAAGGCAATTAAAAGTTAAGCCCCCTGTTAGCGACATGAAGTTTCGCTAACATCATCATAATTTGTCCCCCTCAATTTCTTCTTACAACAGAGCAATGTACCGCCTCGCTTCCACCGTTTTGGAGGTGAGAGTAGACGCAGGTCTATGTGTCACATGCATAAACGACAACGAGGCTATGCATGTCTAGTCTGTTAAAGTTCGTTTCTAGCAATTCACTGCCTTTTTCAACATTGAAAGAGTTGCTTTGATTTCGACTAGCTTAATAATGAACTTAACACAGGACTGGATTCTAATGGAAAGTCTGTTCGCCATAATTTGATTGCACTCCTTCAAGGAACTGATTGTGTACGAGTTTATTGTGCTGTGCTCTTTCTGTTCTCCTTCGCAATGAGAGTGAAGGAAGTCACTCGACTGCTAACCAGAGAGATAAAAGCTCACGCTTAAATTTCATCAGATATTGATGGCTCTGCAGCTGGCGGTAAGAATTCAAGGAAGAATTCATCTTCCACATCGCTTACTCATGCCTGCAAGGGAGGAAGGAATGAATAAGATCAAACTAACTACAGCACAGCTCCCATTGACATGATTGTTCTTTCTATCTCTTGAGCCTGAAGATTTTATGCGATCAGCACCTTAGTCCAGACGACTTGAGATAAAGTCCTGTTACTTATCGTATGCTGATGGCAGTGACGTGCTGGTGGATGTTGTGACTTCGATGATTGAACACATTCGATTTCTATTCTTATCTTTTTAATCCAACATTCCTTTGCTTTACCTCTAAGCGGCTAGTTTCACACATAATTTAC
>JADWOT020001721.1:0-22000 GCA_036345935.2 Taenia hydatigena | reverse complement strand
TACCTTCATTCATGGTGCAACAATCCAGTCATTCCTTATCAGCACACGCATCAATTTATCTCTTCTATTGAAGTAAGTCATTATCACGTCCATACTTACTTGCCCCATGGTAATTAATCTTAAAAACTCCTATCATTTCCTTATCCTCTTTCCTTCCAGCGATCTGGCATTCGTCTAATACACATTTAACCAAACGTCCATTCTTTTTGTACAATTAACCTTCGCCACATAGGTTGCAGTGATTACGCAAGAAAACTATTTAAAGGGAAGGAGGTGGTAACGAGATACATCAAGGTTACATTAATGCTGATGTGTTCGCACTTTTGAACGTCATTCGCTGAGATGGAGCTTGTGTTAGTTGTGCTCGTCCTGAATTCTAGAGAGTGAAAAGGCCTACAGCATCGCCAACTGTGATTGCCCAATCAGCCGTCAGTGTTGATCCGATTGCAACTCCAATGAACTCTCTTGACTTCTAATCAAACACTGATCTTGAGTCCTTCCAGAGTATTTAACCACTTTACGCTTATTCGCTTAACAATCTCCACTCCCTCGTTAACGGCGATAATTTGAGGTTTGCAAAGTGGTCTTTTCAAAAGCACCAACGTCTGCTTACATGGGTGAGTAAAATTCGCCTTAATTTTACATGGAGCAGAATTCGATGGCCTCTCCAACGTATTCTTCATAGGCTCACACGGAACACTGCTGATCCTTGCATTCGCAGAAATGCAATACCAGCTGTCTAATGGCAGCGCATTGTGGGATTTCACAGTCCATTCCTGCTCCGCATTTCTCAGTGTGCCGATACACTTCGCGAATCGCGGAACGGTGTGGGTCGGTGCAGGGTTTCCACAATGAGTCACACCAATCAGCGTGTACTAGAAGCCGAAGCTGTTCTTGAAGTACTGGTGTCCGCGTGACGTCGTCGAGAGTATCGTTCATGCGACAAACCCATGTATGGAAAAGTTGAATGCCCTGAGACATTTTATTGTGTAAAATGGAAACAGTTGATAGGCAGCGCGTTAACAGGAGTTAGGAGGCAGCGCCATCTACGTCAGGAGATTCGACCCACTCCTCCGAATCAAGGCTCAGATTGTCCTTCCGCAATCACCTACAAGGCGCATTCAATCCAAAGTGTGTACCACAGTAGTGATACAAGCAATTTTTGCTCTCCACTAATCATGCCTTAGACAGTGAGACACTGTGAAATAGCTTTTAGCATTCCCAAACATGAGTAATAACTCCTAAATTTACCCACAAATGCCACTTTGTCCGAAAATATGTAAGTGATAAGAAGAGGCTGTACTTGTTTTAGTGTACTCTTACGGTAACGCGCATAAGGAACTCATTCATCTAATCAGTCAGGTGAGTACCGCTTCGTACAGGTGCAGGATTGTGTCTCACAGGCCACTTGGGTAAGCATTGTAACTCAAAATTACGTAGCCTAAAGCATTATAGATCCACAAGATTTACCGCCTTTTCATCGCTCTAATTGTTACTTTGCCTTGCAATCCAAGCTACCTGTTCCTTTGAGTGTGATGGACAATCTCAAGATTATTCTAGGTATTCGCGACGTCGCCTATACTCTCCATGACGTCAAACGGACATTAGTACTTTAAAAGCAACGTCGGCTTCTAGTATACGCCGACTGGTGTGGCTCATTGCGGACACCGTCCACAGCCTGCATTTCTGCGATTGTTAGGATCAACAGTGCCTCATGTGTGAGCCCATGAAGAATACGCTGGAGAGGCAATCCCGCCTCGTTGAAAGGGATGGTGAGGAGACGAATCGCAGATCCACTTTGACAAGGGAGGAGCATGGTGAAGTCATCTGCAGCATGTGAGCCAATGCAGCTTCGTCACCTGTCAGTGCTGGTGGATCGATGCAGACTGCTGATTTTCCCGACCCGACTGACCTAGAGAATCCACAAACAGAGTTTGCTATTCGGCATACGAAGTGCTTCGAACGCTACGCTTGTAACCAGGCGAGTGACGTGGATGAGTATGAAAACCACATCGAAAACTATGTACTTCGTCGAGGCACATGGCGGCGAGACATCTGTTTTTGTGAAGAAGTAAATGTGTTTGCTCTGCGAGAGTTGGTTCTTCGTTTGCATTCTTGTACATATGTACATGCACGCGTGTATTTACCCGCAAATTTGTGTCATGTGGAGATGGAGGAGTGGTGGGTGGACCAAGGAAGGGTCAAGTCTAGCTACTGCGCAATTAAAACGAGTTGCGATGCTGCAAGGAAGAGCACGACGTGTGCGCACAGACCTGATGATCAAATGGCAAACGACTGAGTAGATGACGGAGACTGCTCTGGCGTAGGCTGCGTGGTGGTGTGCGCCGAAGCCATTTGATTGCAAGATCCTATTTTAGTGCTGCATGTCCCACTCTTACCCTTTGTTCATCTCCTTCTAAGTCTACAGTTCGGCCATCACAGAAGTATAACTCTCAAAACTTAGCATGAATGCGAATGCGCTATAGTGGTAAAAGAGTCCCATGGAAACCTATCCCGCCTATGATTGGTGGATGGGTAGGAGAGGCTGCTCTAACTAAGCAGTGTGAAATAAAATTTAGCGCCGGAGCTGTACTTTTGTTTCACCGCCTGGGTAGGGGTTTCAGACCTGCCCTTCTGGCCTATTATATTCGGTAATCGTTTGACCTGCTACGCCGACTGACACAGACACGAGGTGTGCATTTAATTTGTTTGATTTATCTGTGCGATCATTAGCTGGTGCGTCCATTAGGATCAACAACGCTTATGGAATAAGAATCGGGTGGAGTTGTTAAGTTTAATATGCTATAGATTAGGCGGAAAGGAAAAAAACCAAATTCAGGGTGACTCTTGTCACCAGTCTTAACCGTAAAGCCATTAACCTAAATGAAATCACTCGATCTGGAAATCTATAGTCAAACAATGCTGGACCTTTGCTGTATCTGCCTTCTTGAAGAGTTCCAAGGCCTGACAACTGTACGGAGGACCAATACGCATTTGGTTACTGTGGTGGGAATTGTTGCTGTGAGTGCGTGACTCCATGAGGTACTGATCAGTCAAGGCAGCAGACAGATTAGTCGCCCTAGGATAGATGACTAAGAATGGTACGCAGAGTAGAAACCTCCCAAAGAGACCACTCTGATGCTATGTAACGATGTGAGTACACATAGGCTTGAGTATAAACCCGTTCTAAGTTAACCAGCAGAATTCACGCAAAGGCTATTTCGGGCAATGTAGCCCTAGCTTTTTCACATCGAATTGCTTTTTTATATCTTGGTTTGATGTCATTTAAATTCACCAGGAGACGGACAGCCCATCGAAAATGAAAAAAGACTTAGTGGCACGAAATGAGCAGGCAAGATTATATATAACTTGGGTGATCACGGCCCATAAGAAAGGTTTTAAGAGAACCTCAAGAATTTTGGCAGTCGAATGGTAATGAGGGAACTCGCGTTGACAAAGACCACCTCCATAGTATTTGCTTCATCGTCGCTTCTACATTTGGTACCACAGGATTTGTATGATTGACGTAGATAATATGCGGCAAGTCATGCATCCTCAGCCGATGTATACCTTTCTCACTTATTGCTAATTACAAGATTGCTCTCGCTTTTACTTGTGTTGGAAAATAGGTAAATCAAGAAGCACTTGGTTGGTAAATACGCATTGACAATTGACATCATTCAGCGCCCGTTTCGTCAAGGCAAAATTAACACATCTTTGCATCCCCGCCACTATATGTGGAAATGGCACTGCGATTTCTTCCAAGACTGTAAACAATGGGTCTCTAAGTGGTGGTTAATATAACGGGAGTTTTTTAGGTTTTATAATGGTTGAGGCTGCGATGGTAATTGAGACTGTATCTATCCATACATATACTAATCACGAAGTGTTACTTCATAATGCGCCTATTATTTCAATTTTCACATTTATATCGCTCAATTCTATTCATTTGCAAATGTTTCGTAAAAAGAAATTAATGTGGCCGGAGGAAAGGTAAGCGACTTCACTGGCTGTCTTATTTTAGTCATTGGTGTTGACCACGTGGTTACTCGGCAAATCGCAATGGTCACAGCGTGGCGTAAAGTATTGCTGCCGCGTTACCACCGAAAAGGCTGAAAAAGTCCAGTAAAGTAAGCATATGAAAGACGGATTGATAAATTGCATAAAAACCACCAAACCAAGCACATGCGCTAGCAGGCTAGATCTCGTCTTCTCTTTTACATAAAACACCTAGTTGAGGCAATAGAACACGCGCACTCAAAGGCCATGGTTGAAAGGATGGATGAGCTCGATATGCTCTACCTCAGTTAGTCCTACCCACAAATTTGTGTCCACACAACGAACATTTTAGTACCGATAAGGTATCTGCAGCTCTAACACCACATTCTTCATAACGGCTAAATAATCAATAATAATTGCGTAATCATTATCATTATCCGCATAGTCGGAGCAGAACACGGAGGAGAGGGCTCAGGTGGTTAAGAGGATGCTATAGACAACAAGAAAGAGTGTTTGGATACCCAGGCAAGTCGTCGTGATGCCAAAGGTATTTGGTTGATTTTGTTAATCACAGGATCACTTATGACCATAAGATTATGCGATGCAATGAGGCACGTATTGTTCTTCTCTAGTTGTGGGGATTTCTGAAATTATTATCGCTATTCACTGGATTGGTTTGCTTTACCCTTGGCACAAAGACGGGTTGGTTTTGTTGTCAGCAATTGCGCGCAAGTTTTGGAAAAAGATTGGGGTAGGTGGTAATAATGCAATGAATAAAAAAACGCAAGGTTTCTCTGTCTGCAAATTTTGGTTCAGTTCTGGGCAAAAGGCAATACCAAGCCCAATGTAACGGCATAGCAAACAACCAATTAGTTTAAAGCCAACGTTATCGCACCCCATTAAAAATGAGGGCAAAACAATTTACGAACGTTGTTTAATGCTACAGATAAGAGGACGAACAATGAATGCAGAGAAGTACAAATCGCAAAGTAACACAAACAAACGTGGATTCAAACCCACTTCTGGTATGGGTAGACGCCGCTTGTTGGTACGCTGCAGCTGCCCTCGCAGGTCTACTGGCCTACCGACATCATGCGCGTGCGTAATTTCATTTCATGATGGGGATTTTTGGCTACCAGTTGCGGTGACGGCGAAGAAACACAGGTGAATTGGTAGGTGGGTAGCAACGAAAGGAGATGAACGTGTGGGTCGGCTAATAAATGAATCACTTGTCGAAAAATGGTGAGTGGATGGGTAGAGAAGATTGATGGTTGTGCAAACGCAGGCAAGCCAAAGTATTCGTTGAGGAAGAATGTGTGTTTGGTGTGAGAGGTGATGACGGCGGCGGAAAAAAGGGAGTGTGGAGGAGTGGTTCAGAGAAGGTAGAGATGGATAGCGAAGAGTGAATGGTTGGCAGTGGATTAAAAGGGAGGGAATGTGCTGCATTAAACGACATTGTGCTGTTCTGCGCTGCGAAGTGGTGGCTGGCTGATTGACTGAATGGTTGGGTAGGTGGGTGGAAGATTTAAGTAGGAAAAGTGAACGTGAGTTCGGCCTAGCAGTCTAGGAGTACGATACTCGCTTAGCCTGTAAGTGATCTCGGCCAGCCTTGCGTGTGCTTAACATATCTTGTGCTAGATGTCACTCTATAGCCGCTGGAGGGGCTAGTGATGATGAGGCATAGGTGAGTAATTGCATGTAAATGGCAATGCGTCTTGTCTTTCATCTCTTATATCTACCAATATTTGGGGGTGCGAGTGCCTGTAATATAATTGTGAGTGCTGGTGCGTAGCAGATAGGAGTGTCTAGGTGGATAAGGTGGGGTTGCAGCTGTAGCGGTAATAGCAGTGGTGGGGAAAGATGTGATTGACAGGGCTGCCGATGGAGCAGGTGTGAGAAGCAGTGTGCTGTGGTATGGATTGTTTTGAGTGGACAGGAAGAAGTTAGTGCTGAGAGTTCGGTTTGCTCAGTACTCTCGATCTTGGTAGTGTGGTTTCAAGCTCCACGTCGGCCGACGTGGAATAGATTGAATGCTTTCATTGAGATGGTGTAGCTCCGATCGCGGTTGTTCTCACTGATCTACCTTGGCTCTGCCATTGGCACCTGATAGCGCATTCATCAGTGCTGCTGTTTATTGTTCCACCTTGCAATCATCGCCAAACAGGTGGGCATAGCATGATAGCAGGTGCACAACACCGTCGAGTAAGGCTTCCGATAGCCGACATTTGACAACATTCATAATGGTTAGTGGCATGATATGGCGTGCACGAAGTGTACGAGATCTGACCCGTTGGAACATTTCATCTTTAGAAAATACTTGTCGTTTGATGTGTTGCTCTATCTTTCATGTTTTGCAATAGTTTCATTTTTGTATGCAGTGGTCGACTTTTAGCGCTCTCATTGTCTATTGTATTAAAGCGGTTCCTGAGGATATCATTTAGTTTGTTGAGTGATGGGCGAGCAAAGAGGTAGATGGCCTTAACGGTGAATTTTGCTTATCAGCATTGCGTGCGACCTTAGCTTGGATGCACACGTGCTGCATTGTGTGGACCAGATGAGACAATTTTTCGGCTCTCGCTGAACATTACTGGCAAATGTCTGGCTAAGCAGATGCATTGGTATGTTGCAACTTCAAAGTCTGACAGGTGAATTGCTCAAATCTTTATCCTCATCGCTCATAATTTGCCAAAGTAGTCCAAGCTATCAGAGAAGTAAAAGGCGATTTCGCAGGAGTAAGCAACTCCTTACAAATTGTATAAAAATTCTTCAAATATGCGAAGCGATAACTCACGGTCCAAAGTAAGCCGGTAAAAAGGAACTGTATATAGCTCTGTAAACTTTAAAGCAGCCCTCCCAACGATGGTCCGATTCTGCAGATTGTGGAAGTGAGCGGCGTCTAGGTGACTTTTGGTCTGTCACGTGGGAAAATTTATCAGCGTTCCACGGCCTTACAACAGGGGTTGGATGGTCTTCTCCTGTCCACATTGCAATTTAGCTTTTAGCAACTACGGTCAGCAGAGCTTATTAATGTTGCACCCTACGGACTCGAGAATATCTTTGATATGGGTGTCCTTCCTCAGTAGTTTGCTACCAGGGTCAAATGGATCTCCATCCTCCTTAAGTGGCATTTGCGTGCCAAAACCCTGACCTGGTGGATGTTACTTAAAATGCTAATCTCGCCATACAACTGCTACTGAGCACTGATTCAGTAGCAAGGGTGGTTTACTTCAGATTCCAAAAATCAGGGCTGGCGACGGCACTGAGGTGATGCAGAAGGGAGCAGGCACCGCATGGAATAATAAAATTACGCCATTATCTGCCCAGCTAACTTCAGTCCAAAAGAAGACCAAAGGTAGCGTGCATCAAAGAACCACTGTAAGAGCTACGTTTGGAAATGCATACTGCCCATTATCCCATTATTTTATGGAAATAGTGAGTGAAATCACAAAGCCGATCATCTCTGACGATGGTGCTTGCGTACTAACACTGTAAGAGCGAATAACAATATTGCACTATCTTGATGGCGAGAGGGGCATCACAAACAATCTGTGCTGAATATTCAAACAGTAATCAGGGGTAATTTTACAAAATCCAAGATTAGCGAGTACTACGGAGTCAATGGGATCCAATATTTCCTTGATTATTTGGCCCAGCATGTAAATGCAAGTTCCTAGCTGTAGTTGTAGGCTACCTCCGCTTCTGAAATCGCAGGCGCTATCTAGTGCATGGCTACCGTAAAAATGACACAGGCACGATTTATTGCTGAAGACTTCTTGGTTCTGGAGTTGCACAAAGCCACCTGTGTGATTTGACAATTCCATAACACTGCAAGTAGTTGTGCAGGCAGTGCGAATCCAGAGTCTTATATCGGTCTAATTTAGACCGTGAAAATGTGTAAAAACGCCATATCATTCATAAAAAATCCACTCATTTATAATTTATAGTAGACAAAGATGCAATCCTAGCTCACCTTTGCACTTACATGCCCTACAACGTTTGCCCTAATGGCATAGAATCCTTGATGACAGTAGCATGCATAATACAGCGAAATTATATTTTGTTAAATTTAACCTTCCTGACTTCGGATGCTGGACTGCATTTTACGCAACTTATATGCACAATAATAAGCCTATCATGCAGCATTGTCTGCATTTCATCGTAACCTACTTTTATGTACTTGCTTGTCGTTATACTGTTTGTACTTTGACTTGCAGAGAAATGCATTTACACATGCGTTCTCATCTGTTATATTTGTAAGATCCCGATGCCTCATTTAGAGTGGGATTGTCGAAGAATGTCGCGGGGATAGAGGGAGCTAAAAAAGCGAATTCCGCTTCGGTGGACATCAATGCCACCAAAATATAAGGCAAGAGAACAATTAGTTTTCGCCTCGATAATAATTGGGGTGGGTGAGTGCATGAGACTACGTCTGCCAACACGCTTTTAACGACCTCTCATATCTGTGGGAGTAAATGAAAAAGGCTAATCTGAATGCAACATCTTTTTGATGGATAATGGGATGCCACTGTAGCATTATTTGAGTGATGGAGCACGAATGCGGCCAAAAGGTATAAAGTGGTTGACCATGTGGCCAAAACTAGTCTTTATCAGGCTAAATATTCTTTGTCCACCCTAGTGCTTCTACATTTTGCAGGCGATGCTTTGCTTTGCCCAGTACGCTTGCTGTTTGTTCCTAATTTGCAATAAGAAATGCTGTTTTAACTATCTCTACCCCAACATAGTTGCTCTTCATTCTGAATCCCTACATCACTTAATGGCCGAGAACATTACCTCGCTAAGTTGATGAACCGGTCACCGGCAACACATCGATGCCGTTCACGTCAAAAAAGAGCCGGAATGAGTGAAGGTGATTGAGGGAAATCAGAGGTGTCACGCTGATGTTTGAGTGTTGGGAATGAACTGCATATGCTTTCGTGCCTTAAGTGTGATACACGATCGCAGCTGTGGCTTGTGCTCCTCTAAGTAGATATCTTTGTAATAGAAATGGAAAGAGATCGAGAATATTCCTGAACCTTGACAGTGGCATACAACCTTTCGGTGTGATTTGTAATAAACCTTTTGTTTACAGGCGAAACCCAAGACAAATAGGCAGCAAAAACGAACAGGAAGTGAACTGGGTGCATGGATGGGTGGGCGATAAATTAGAACAACGTAGATGTGACAGTAATAGATGGACAGATTTTGCATGGACAAGCAAACTATTTTAGGCAAATGGAAATTGGATGGCAAAAGTGGGTAAGCGAGAGATCAAACTGTAACTAATAATGAGCAAAATTTGTAAATTCAGAATGGAGTAGGTCAAGACAAACAGCTGACATTCCACCTACCAGTGGATCAATATTTATTTTGAAATCGGACAGCTGACGTCATGAGGAATAAGTCGATGATTTTTAAATTTCGGTCAGCGCACTGACACTCTAATTTCTCACCATGAGAGAAATAATATTGTCTCAAAACTGGAAATTGGTTTTCTTGATATTTACTACCATCAGCTGCATCTACGTGATCTTCTATGATGTCTTACCGCTTCGGAGGAGCTACGTAGGCCGCAGTGCGCATGCAGGTTAGTGGTCCTTCCTAACTGCAGCAGTGGCCCCTGAATGCATATTTACAGGCTGTTCTAACGATTTGCTTAGAGTTGATTGCCATGGATGGGTCACCACTGGGAAACTACATATGCCTCCAAGTACAGGCGTATTTGTCTGAGCGACTACCCATTTTGCTGACGCCACCGCTCCAGAAGAGTCAATTCTGGTTACCCGGAGTGCGAAATGCTAGTTTAAGGTACAGTTGGGAGCATCGCGTTTCGTCTGATGGTGAGGGTCAATCCATGATGTACGTTTATGCGGGCATTGAAGATGTCCAGCTAATCAGCCCGGTGAAAAGCCGCTTCTTGTCACCATTCTTAGTCAACATGTATCCAGCCTCTATTGGGGCGACTTTTCAGTTCTTACCCCCATCACCAATTCCTGCCAATGCAAGTGTGAGGAGGCTGTTTGCAATAAAAGAGCTGCGAATTCTAGGCTGGCATGGAATAAGTCTAAAACCGCTGGATGGACAAACTTGGGGCCTACTTCAGCGTGCTATTTTTAGGGTCATAGAGCTACTGTCA
Organism: Taenia hydatigena; assembly: GCA_036345935.2. Lineage (NCBI taxonomy): Eukaryota > Metazoa > Platyhelminthes > Cestoda > Cyclophyllidea > Taeniidae > Taenia > Taenia hydatigena. Next base: position 11,868 of record JADWOT020001721.1, on the reverse strand, counting down.
AGCAGCTTTCCACTGAAGTGGTGGCTCCTAAGAGCACTGATGTCTCGAATCGCAAAATTCCTGGAAGACCAAAACATTCATTGCTCTCGAACGCAGATGATTTGTCCATCTGATTATAGGCACCCGTAATCATTATAAATGCTGCCAAAGCATCTGCATTACAGCACTTGTCAATGCATTACTTGAAGGTACCCAGCCGTAACTTTGATTGGAGCGCAGCAAGCTCCATCGTTCAGTAACTTGTAATTGTTTGCATTATTTTAATGAATCGCTATCAAAAGCCGTTCGGAAGAATTCTAATACTCTATTATTTCCATAACGCCGTATCTCATATCTCTATTTACGGTCTGATGTGCTGACTTAATACGGGAACCCATAAAACTCATGCAGGTCTCTTGTCTATATTTGTGTATTTATGAGCAAATTTTGTTGTGAAACGGTTGTTCAGTCACAAGAGCCTGGTATATTTTGAGGTACATACAATTAAGACTTCAACAAGGGGATCATTATTGCCGAAATTAACGATCTTGTCCCCATGGTGGCTATCTAAGATCCTTGAGGCGATTTAGTACGTCTCACTGCAAAATGAAGAAAAAGCGGATGAACGTAGGGCATTAGCCAAGGGATTAGTACTTTTGAATACCAAACCCTCTTATGTTTACAGATATGAATGCATGCACCCAAAAAGTGAAAAAAAAGCACTTAAAATGAGATTCATGTTCTTTTGCTGACTCGATTTTCATGCGAGATCATTCACATGCTCGAAATAAAGTAAATAGCAAGACTGATGTCGACATTAGCATTGCTTTGAGACAGTGCCATGCCGATGCGTTAAATTTGGAGTGGATTCTAAAGCTTGATCTTCCTTGACGCGTTTATAATTCCGCGAATCCGAATTCGATAGACACTGATGTTGACAACGAGGTCAAACATTTGGTTAGATTGTGCATATCTTTTCTGGGAATGTCTTTTAAGACCATAAAGAAAGTATCGGAATGCAACGGAACTGAAAGGCAAGACGGTAGGTAGCATTTCTTGTTGATAATAAGAATAAATTTTTGAGCGTTATATTATCAAAATTTAGTAACCCTGTATGGCACATCTGGCAAGGAATGTCATCTCGTTCCCCAGTTATATGATAAAAATTGATCTCTTGTCAAAATGGTGTTGACTATTAGTTTGATCGCCTTCGAACTCGGGTGGCATTGTTACTCAGGGACATTCGTCACAGTGCATTCTTAAACTACAATCGCAACTGTGATGGCATTGTGATGCCTGGAACCGAAGCTAATCCATGCATGGATTTATGCGCCAGTAAAACTGACCGACTGTGTCATCCTCGTGAAACATCCTAGAGCACAAAAGTGCGCTGGTTGTAGAAAGCCGTTTTAACTGCAGCTTTATTCCCACAAATAATGACAGGCCTTGACGAAACGGATGCTGAATGAAGCCAATTATCAATGCTCATTTGCTAGCAAATGTCTCTTTATTTACCTTTTTCTCATCATAATTGAAAGCGAAAGCAGTCACATTTGGGAATTTGTGAAAGCAGTTATGTAAAGACGTAGACGTAAAAAATTAATGGATGAGGTGTGTGACGCCAGTGGCAATACCTGCTAACGCTGTTGAGTATATTGGGAGGTATTCAAGGAGGCACTTCAGCACAAGGTTTGCATTTCTTGCCGCTTTTCGTCTAAAAAGTGTATTTGAACAAGCATGTACAGTACCTAGTCAGTGGAGATGGTGGATTCATCTTCGCAGATGTAGCGATGTCACTGGAATAAAGCATACTTGCTATTTCAAAGTGCGAATAAAACAGGCACGAAACTGTTAGCCTGTGAGTATTTGCCAGTAAAGTTTGTCCACCTCACGCGTTGCAAACCGATCTAAGGTGGTCTATTTTCGTTGTTAGTGCTAATTTATTATTTTATTCATAATGAAGCTAAGAGACCACATTGAAAGCACTTGAACTTGTAGTCAACACATCAAATTCCATCTCTGGTGCTGTAGACTTTGCATAAATTTCTTGAATAAAATGCAATTGCCACCGTGTTGGAATTGCGCTTTTAACTATTCAAAACTTTAGTCACGTCGACAAAACCTTTAAGCCCATGAAACCAACATGAAAGTCTTCACATAACCGCCTCTACAGGGCATTCAAAATTTGTAAAACTGCAGAATAGAACTGGTCTGTTAGTGACATCGCCCGCAAGAACATTAATGTCAGCGCCTCAAATGCTACTAATGTAGTACAAATGGATTTTGACAAAGCCTGAAGTTTTCTGTTGGCGAAATCCGGCATCTTTTGACCAGATTGGGGGATAAAACGAGTAACTGTCCACATTAGCAGCCTTAGTAAAGCTATTTACCTGCCCACTGTCCAAGTGGACGATGGGCATGGCATGAAGATGCTCCGGACCACAGATAATCTCGCAGCTGTAAAATCTTGCGTGTTTTTCACTGAGGAGGCCAACGGTTGAGATGAGATCCTGCAGGTCGAACCCGCTTCCCTTGAGCAGTACAAGGGTAGGAGCCCCGTAAATTAGTAGGCTTTTAATCAAGGTAACTAAAAACGGTGATTGCTCCTCCTTCTTAACGAGTCGCAAGAGAATTTGGTGTTCTCCAAGAGCGCAACGCACAGCAGATCTGTTTTGCAAGTAGAAGCGCTTCAATGCACAAGCCATAGCTGTCGTGGTCACGTCCGGTCTTTGAGTGTAGACCACCTAATAGACAAGGGAATAGGACCCGTGAGAAATAAACTTCACCACATCAAACTCACTAGCCTCCATGCCTTTTATCCGCGCAATGCTGACTTGTCTGTTGATCGACTAACCTCAAAGGCTGCACAACTGCTAAAAGTACATCTTGAGTAAGCCAATCTGACTTGACTTTGATTTCTATTCGGTCGTCGCATTTGATTTTCATCCACGATGGTGCGCCAACAATGGTGGTATCGTAGGAACGATAATAAGTGGTTCAGCACTATGCATGCCTTGTCAGTCCACCATTTTAATAAGGATGGTAATTGGAAGTTAAGCATCAATTCTTTGCAACACTAACTTAGCCATGGCTTTAAAACCTCTAAGGAGATATTTAACCTAGGATTAACAAATGGTTTGTTTCATTGTGCTGGGGTTATTTTCGAGTCCTTTTAACTGCGTAAACAGGTACCCTGGCAGGAATAGGAGATACCGTGATTCCCTGGTGCAATTCAGGGGCGGATGTTGGCCTGCCAGACTGCCCGCAACTACAGACAGCTTGTGCATCTCGTACCCTTTGCCGTCGTCGAAGTTACTTCATTAGTAGGAATCGGCAACTTACCATAATGTTTCAAATGTGCTACCACTTTCTCGTCTAAGCAGCAGTATGGATGGTGTGCCCTAACACTTTTGGTGTTCCATGCATAAGAGGATGCGCAAATTGTCTGTTGAGTGTCGGCAGCAGTCAATTTGCTTGGCGTCAGCCGACGTCCTGTTTAAAAGGAAAGAGCAGCACTTATTGCAGATTATAAGAGAATGCATTGGTGGTTTCATTCGCACCACATTGGGCGAGTACCCGGCAGAGCACGTAACTTGTGGTGAAACTCATGTAGGATTGACCGACACATTGATTAAATTTATCTTCTTGTCGAATCAGTTACGCCCATCTCCTCCTCACTTATTGGACCAGCATAGATTACATCATGTTTATTTTGAATTCCGAGTTGTGATTTTGCGGTCTGGATATTCTAATGCGTCCATTTTACAGAAGGTTAGACCACGACATCTGTTGAACAGGAATGTCCAGAAGTTAAATGACCGAGTAGCTGTGACCATGTGAGGTGTGTTCATTTGCGGAAGAGCTGAATACTAACATAGACGTCAACACAATAGCCCTAAATTATGCATAAAATGGGAAAAAAGTAAGGGGTAAGGACAAAAAGAAACAGTTTAACGTTAAATAATTTGTACTTTTCAATAAATTTCCATGCTCACAGCCCAGCAGGAGCCCAAGCTTTCCTTAATGAGGTGCATAGAATCCTCGAGTGCATAAAGAGCACAAATATCACTAACAGATACCATTTAGTTTGTGCCCTGTGTCGTAACAGTTATAAGATACCTTTAATTCCCACAGATTAGTCTTGGAAATCGTTACACGAGCTTGCCAATAGCTTTTCCCGACGTCCTTATCTTACCTTTTCCAGCTTAGCTTAGCATATTTCATCGCACCTCGGCATGGCCGTTCATTTTTTGGAAGGATGTGCCGTGTGTTCTTGTAACAACCCCTTCCGTGGAGTAATGTCACTGCGCAAAAGACACTGACTGAGGAGATTCGACTGCATGCCTTTAATGTTCAAGAACACTAGCCAATGATTCTTCCGACTGGCCCTCTTTAACAGGCACTGTTTGATTGCATACAAAAGCTAAAATAGAACAATTTTCAATGTAATTTTGAATCTGCGGAAATGAGACCATCATCATTTTAATGCTTCCATCCTTTTTCTCTCCAGAAAAGCTTCCTTCCATTTCTGTTTCAAAAGTGATCTACTGCCCAGACAAAAGCAGAAGGCTTTCAAAACGAAAATGTCACCTAAGTAATGAATAATGGATCACCTACCGCCTATTCCTCCATGGCCCACTGCTCCATCTGTCCAACGAGCAAGGAGAGTGCTAACTTCATTTGCTCCAGGCAAGCTTACACCTTCGTATTCAAGATTTATTCATTTTACTCGTTACCAGTAGGATCTTCTCATGCCCTGCTTGAGGCCTCTAAGCCGTGCACGCACTGAGGGGCACTCATTCGCTCTGGATTAACATCCACGCACGGCAGCCCCGATCCCCTTCATTTGTTGTGTTCCGCAGTCCAAAATCCAAATCCAGAATTCTGTAAAGGAAGAGTAAATGCGACTGCACCCGCTAAAGTTTTCACAATCTGTATTTTGCACTTATTTTCCGTTGTCTGGAAACTCGTCACTGCGTATCATGCAAAATGTCGTTTCCCTGCATTGGTTCGAATCTGCAATAAGCACATTGCTGAGCTTAAAGTTTAAGTGAACTAAGCGCATAGCGCCAATCTCCTTCCTTTTCACCAGGTCGGAATAGGTTGCAGCCAGAGCTATGCTAGCAGCGTTGGCCCACCAGATCCGTCCAATATGATTGCTTAGATGATGCATGACCGGGTAACTGCAACCATGTGAGGAGTGTCGAAGAGACAAATGTCTGGACATTTGTTTTTCTGACTGCTATGTGTTATGAGCCCAGATACACTGAGCTCCTCTCATTGGCGTGTGCACTAAATGTTAGGTTGCTAAATGAACCTGACAAATCATTTGGATTTGACGATTTCGCCTCAAAAGATTGTGCTACAGAGAAGTTAAACAAGCCTAATATGAAGCAGACTAGCAAGCTTCACGTGAAAACAATAGATCTGATTTACATATAAAACGTGGTGGGGGACGACGAGCAATGAATGCCTGGGCTTACCTATCAAAATATATAGAATCCTTGAATGCATGGAGATCACCAATAGATGTCATCTTTAATCTGATCCAAGACCAGTACTGTGCGGGAGCCTAAAAACAACTCTTTATGGGGCAAACTTCTTCAACAGAACGTTGTGAGGCATTGCCGTAATTTGTGCCTCTTAGCAATTCGATTTCGATGTTTTTAATCTCTTTAGTTTGTAGTTTGGTTGTGACAATGTGACACACCAACCTGTCAATAGCCTCTCTCGACGTCTCTTTCCAACCTCTCTCAGCCCAGCTTAGCTCATCTTATCGCACCTCATCATGGCTTGTCATTCCTAAAGGGGATAGTTAGTGTGCACGTACAAAACCCCTTTCAAGAGGCAATATTCCTACTCAGAAGACATTAGCTGCAGCAAATCGGCTGTGTGCCTTAATTGTGCTAAAACACTAGCCGGTGACCATTCTAAATGACTTTCACCTGACTTGAAGCTGGTTAGTCACATGGAGGCGCCCAAAATGCGCTAATTTATACTGCGATTTGTGGATGTGAGAGAATAAGACTACCGTCCTATTCACGTCTCTCTCCTTTCTCTCTCACATTCTTCCCAAAGGAGCTCTCTTGCTTTAGTGTTCTAAAAACGTTCTCCCACGCGTGTGACGGTAGACCATTACCGTAACGTAAAGGCCCTCAAACAATGAATGATAGATCATCTGCGGCTTATTCTTCGACGATTCTCAGCTACATCCATCCAACAGGCGAGTATCCAGTTGACCTGCACCAGATAAGTTAACACCTTTATTACGGAAACATTGATATCATCGACTGCAACCCAACAGTGTGTGCAAAGAGTGGACATTGCATCAGTAGGCACCGGTAAGTGTTGTCACATCTAGGGATGAGAGATCTGAGGAACCGCATCCTGCCTCCATCTGCTTTGAGAGTTTCCGCCAGTTTGATGCGCCGCGTTGCCAAGTTCGTCCCTCTTTGGCGTTTGCTGATCCACAGTCGCCCGCTGTGATGGATGCCTTTCAGACTTTGTGGCTCTCCTCTCTTCCTACCACGGTGTATTCACTTTAATCTAAAAAAGAATGGAAGTAGAGAAGCCATGGAAAGAAGAAAGCGATTGATTACGGTAAAATGAGTTGGTGGGTGAGTAAGTGAGGCAATCCAAGCAAATTGTGGAGCTAAAATCAAATAGGACATCAACCAGCCATCAAACGAGCAACCATAGGAGATCTCACTTAACCCAGGATGGAACTGTTGATTTGGTTGACTAGAAGAACAGTTTTGAAAAGGGTAAATGGGATAAATGTGCCTTTGCACCCACATACCCTCAAGCACCCTTGTCATAGGCTGGTGTCTGAGATGCCCCACCGTCAGGTTGATGGTAACTATTTCCCATTGATTAGAGCGTTTATTTTCTTGTTCCTTTGTTCCCCTGCCTTTCGTGAAAGCAAGCAGCATGGTGGGGTCACTCGACCGAAAGAATAAAGACGTTGGAGTGGGTTTGGAGTTTTCTACGTGATCCATTTCTTCAAGTGCATCATCTCGCCCATTCCCATTCTAAAAATAGCTCTCTCACTTTTCCAACAGCTTATGCATGGATAGTTGTGAGAACAAATTACTTGCAGAAACCCCTTCCAAATGGTCTAGGCCTTCAAGTAATCATCAAGCTAGTTGCACATGTTCCCCAACGAGGACAAGACGCAGCTGTGGAGAAGTGCTTCGCTTTAGTTACCTCCTTTTTAACTTTTTATTTACTTCTAGTCCATCTTACGTGTCACCGTAAGATTACCTGCCTAGTGCTCATTCCCAATACTTCTGGCAACTGAGCCTGGGAGAAATGGAAGTAAATGACAACCTTCACCGGACTGATTGATTAGTCATGACCCAAATGTGGACGTGTGGCATAATGTCATGCAACATGCACTCAGGACCCTTCTCTAAATACCTGTAAATTTTTCACTTCCTTTTTACAGCCTCATTCTGTAGGAGCACTGACGCATTAGCTGATTTAAATGGTTCATTGTTGTGTAAACGAATCAGAGAGAAGTGTTGGGATGGGCCTGATCTACAAAACAATTCACTCAGGAAACTTATTTGGGGTGGATTGAAAAAGCTCGTGTTGATGATGTGTAAAATGCTGCTGCTGCAGTTCAACCATCTGTGGCACTCGAATGCGGGTCTGGTTGTTGCTGCTGTTGTTAAAGCCCTACTTCACCAAGTGGGTGAATGTGTTTACTTGCCATGAAAGGCGTGAACGCGAGATCATGTCCATTGGGAAATTAGCCTGCCTTAAAAGTGTTTGTCCTGTGACGCATTTCTCTGTTTTGCATATGCTGCAATAGCTTCACTTCTTAAATGTGCGCTAATCGACTTCTCCGGTGAGTGTAAGCATGTGTGTTCATTGGGTTTTGCAAGAGTGCGAGCAGGCGGGTGGGTGGGGTGCTGTTGGTGCTTTTGGTGGTCGCGGTGATGGTGGTGATGGCCATCTGCGAGTATATAGAGCACATAAGAAGGGATGTTTTATTGTATTGTGTGACGGCAGTCCTTGGTGTGTAGTTCGATTGACTAGTGTGAGCGGTCATACTGCTTTTGAGGTCCTGTAAATAGGGTATATCAGTACGCAGCACTTTCATCGTCTGGCAGGTGGATCTTCTTCTTTACCACCTTCCCTCCTTGCGTCGCTCACAACTCGTCAATGTCAGTATTTTTTAATAATGTTTTTATATGGAATAACACTGTCACCTTGTTGATTATGTGACAGGGTGATTTTGTTAACAACATGAATGCAGATGGATGCCTTTCTACCCCTCTTCCTCATCCTCGATCTCTTTTTGTGATCTCGGTCTATCTGCAACCTCTGCCACCCTAGCCAATGTGCGATTAAATATTCACCCTGACGTCAACTCCTACTGAGCGTCGATTCAGTAGCAATAGCACTCCAGTCAAAGAAACTTTTAGTAGGCAGGCCTAGCATGGGATAAGGGAGTTGCAATAGCAACTGTCCTCCTTCTCCTCATCCTGAATCCTTTTTGCTGGTTCACTGACGGAACACGCAAGCTACTAGTTACCACTGTAAGGACTTTGTTGTTTGGAACACACGCTAATCGTAACTTAAATCCTCGCATTCTTGTAGTGGAGGCTGTGCTGATGGTAGTTTGAGCAGACATTCATACATGCATACATTTTCATGGCATTGATCTTGAAAGTAATGGAGCACAAAATAACTCACAGCAAGAAGCAGGGCTTCACCAACTTCTTAAACTTCACTACATAAGTAACGACTTTGCGATGATATCAGCACTCAAAATCCATCAAAATTACGTGTTGAGATACGTAGCCAAACTAGTTTACGAGATTGAACTAAGTATTGCATAAACGATACGCACGATATTTAATTTAACAAGGCAAAGTACTTTTAAGCCTTTTGCTCAATTCATACATCTATTGCCTGGAACCCTGTCCAACGGGCTCCATCATAATGCCATTTACCCCCTGCAATATTTTAATGCTCTGCCCAGTGCTTAACATTGCGTCACTTGGCCTCTCAAATGACCACCGGCATAATCCGAGGGTTCCATTATTGCGTCGTAATGTGTGGCATTGTGGTGCTCAGTCTGACATGACCACCTGTTTTGGTTTCGGTCACACAGAGGCGGCCGTGCAGGGTCACGGGTGGCCACCTTGCCTTAGCTACGTAGGCTGACCGCTGGGCCATGCCAGCGGCTTAATTCACTCTGCCCGTGGATATATATATATATATATATATTCCACCCTAGTATTCTGCCTTCTTTTGCCTTCGAGGAAGCCTCGGAACGCTACAGGCCGTATTGCCCTAGTTACTTGAACTGGCAGCCCCATTCTTCTGTCTATTGATTACATATTCTGCCCTGGTATTTTTTGCATCTCGTCTTCAAAACGATCTCGAGACGCTCCATTTCAACTCCCAGTGTATATGCGCTTTCAGGATCTTTTACGTTTCCGATGTAAGCTTAACTTTGCGCTTTGGATTGTATGTTTAATTACTTTGCCTAACTCCTGCTGTTATGTGACAAACTTACTAATTTTTGAACATTCAATTGCGCAAATTTTTTTCAAATATTCTACTAGTGTGCCCCTATTTGATGCAAATTACATTAACAACTTTACTCTTTCCTTTTTCATATTTCTTCTTGAAAATAGTTAATAGTGTGGCGGCTTTGCGGAGGGTGTGCAGGTCGCTTGCCTGTTTAACAGGATCTACTAAAGTCATGTAAAAACAACCGAAATGAAGTAGTGTTGCACTAAAGCACGAACAACGTATGTTGTAGGTAATTTACCTAAAAATCGTTAAAATTATGGTGTTCAGCAGGCAGAACACAATCACAGGAAGTACAAAATCATCATCAACCAAACTGAATTTAAGTTAATGAATTATCTTTAACTTTGTCCTTTCACTTCAAGCCAACAGAGGCTCTTATTTTATTGTTGTAATTGTAACGTCTCGAGTCTTCCTTGAAGACCAAAGAAGGCGAAATTGTAGTACTTTGTTTGTTTGTACTACCGGTTTTCGGCCAGGGTCAGAGGGGTGGCCACCTTGCCCTAGCTGCATAGGCTAGCCGCTGGGCCATGCCAGCAGCTTATTTCCCTCTGCCCGTTGAATATATATATATGTATTCTACTTTGGCATTCTGCCTTCTTTTGCCTTCGCGGGAGCCTCGAGACGCTACAGGAATACTAAGGTAAACATATATGCTCAAGAGGCAGAGGGAAATGAGCTGCTGGTATGGCCCGGAGGCCAGCTTACGCAGCTAGGACCATATGGCACCTTCGTGACCCTGACCAAAATGGGCAGTCCAAACAAGTACAGTATTCCAGTAGTTGCGGAAGGTTCTTCCTCTCCCCTTCCTCACCCTTACTAGTAGAAGTCTTAGTATTCTTTGATATCTTTATTATAGGTCTGGGGAAAGGTATAGAGCGATACTGTAGAAGTGTTCAAAACGGGGATGCGTCGGCCTCTGGAGAGCTGCCACGATGTTTTACGATCAGGTTTGAGATGTTCTGCCGCCTCTGGCCTACAAAGCATATTTAAAGAACATAAGTATTGCACAGCCCTTTCGCCTTTTGAGCACCGTCTCGGTGCTGCTCTTGTTGGCTCGCTTTAATTATGCTGCTAGATGGTTTTCTTTCTTTTACAACTACGTGGATTTCATCCTCGTATCCGACTAAGGAAAAATTTGTAAGGTCGGACTATATTGTGATAGACAATTATTGGCTGGGTACGGAGTTGTGCATTCCGGACGAGGTAGTTCGTGGACGAGATAACTTTTACTACATGGACGGTGTTTATCACTAAGGGTTGTGAAATTTCGCAATGCATTCCAGGCGTAGGAATCGACTTATGTATTTGAACAAGACTCCTTCATGATAGACGCTAAGTCGACCGTGTTTGTCATAGTATTTCTTTTCTCTAGTAGGAGACATTTTAGGGTGTCGCCGTGCAAGATGAAACGCCTTTCTTATCCCTTCTTTTAGACGTAGTACGTAATCCGGGGCATTGCCGGTATCCGCTTCCTTACTCGGTGAACTGCGTTAACCGGAAAAAAACCCATCGAAGATGTTAATGGAGATGCCCACAGCCGCAATAAAAAATCACTAGAGATTCTGTGTGCCGAGTCGCAAAGGCGCCTTTAACAGAACTCAAGATCGCTTTGGTGTTATGAAGGAAGTAAACGCCAAGTATTACACTTCACATCAATTCTGGACACATGGCAAATTGCACCGTCTATTTTTCTTTCCCCATTAAGACTATTATTGACATCTCTTCCTCTTACTTCATATTTCTTCCGCTGATAGTAGTTTTGTAGAGAGAGGACTAGTGCGAAACTTGCTACAGAGATTTCGAAAAGTTTGGAGATTCACTAATAACTTAGCTGCACCTGAGCCAAGGAGAAAACTGCAAGGACATCCTTCTAGCTTGCCACAGACTCCCATAAATGGAAGTGAACCATAGGGGGTAAGCAGGGCAAGAAAAGTACGGCTCACCCGTTCGTGGAGCATGGCGCGGCAGAGTAAAACGTGGACGTGTGAGGTTCGTCTGGCGGTTGGACGTCTGAGACGACTGTGTCAGAAGGAGTTCTTGACGGTTCCTAGTCGCTGCCTCCACCAACTGACTGAGATCGTTGGTCCTCATGGCGTGAAGCTTCGCCGCGATGGTTGGTGGTCGGACTCCGGCTCTAAATTGAACGGCCACCCAGTTTTTTACCCTGTTTGGTGGGCAGCCTCTGAAGGCCCGTTTGGCCAGGAGTTGCAGAGCCTCAGCATAGTCCTTGTCATTTTCGCCTGGCTTTTGATTGCGGCGAAAAAAATCTTCAGCCAGCGACTGCTCTTGCTGGTCAATGACAAGTTGATCCAGCGTCTTGCAGCAAATGTCAATTTC
>JADWOT020001603.1:0-23000 GCA_036345935.2 Taenia hydatigena | reverse complement strand
GCTACACGAAGGCACACTAACAGGGAATGCGCATCTCCTACCAGCGTTGGCTGATGAACCCATAGGGGTAACCACGTACTCTAGGCATTATCATTGCGCCATGGTGCATAAGGTGCAAAAAATTATCACTTGATCGAAAACGAAGGCTTTTAAAAAGAATTTTACACACCAAAACCAGTAAGGAGAGACAAAAAGGCATTTGACCTTGAAGTCAATATCAAACTTTTGTAACGCTTTCTAGCCTTCATTTCCGATTCGTTTGGATGGAGAACTTGCAGATGTGACGATGGGCTGAGTGAGAATGTTTGCTAAGCTGAATGAAAGGAACGGATAGGCATGGAATGCTTGGTTGCTTGACTCTTGTGATTTTCACTTCGTTGGATGGGGATCATTAACATGTAGCAGATGCGAAAACTTTGTCAACGCTCGAAAGTAAGACAAAGTAAGTCATAATTTTAGGGCAGGGAGTGTAGTGCTGACGTACTGAGGAGGTGGTAGCAGGGTGTGCTGATTTGCCTCAGGGACGAATCCTTTCAAGAGAGCCACAGAGTAGGAGTCTTAACACCTTTGATAACTAAATGAAAGTGGTCACTTGTGAATTTGGCGGATATTTCGTCTCTACTTGCAAAGCAATGGCGTAATAGTTGGATTGCAAACCACTCCGCTAAGAGGTAGGCTACTGGTAACTCAGCGTCAAGTTGAAGTGGTATTGTTCGGCCAAATGGATCCACTGAATGGTAGAAGACCTCACAGACACACACGATTCGGTGTTTTAATACCTGTGTTACATAGGGAGAGAAATCTTAAAGTATATCAGTGATTTATCCCTTAGTTGGACCCAATCAAATAAACTTGGTTTCATTATTTCACAGGCCACATTTTACGTCAATCAGGAAATAATTAAGAATTCCATGTTTCCTCTGTTAAAAGCGTTGACGAAATCTTTAAGACGCAGTCAAAGTCAGTGACCTTATGAACAGGTGGTCCATTCCTCTGTCAGAAGGTCTTCTGGCGAATATTCCTTCCCTGTTTCCCCTCTCCAGCAGATGAGGTCGCACTCCCACACTCCAAAATGCGTTTTGGAAACAGCGCATTTTGATGTTGCAAGCTCCGCAGTCTCCTCTTGCTCATCCTGCGGTCATCACCAGTGTGGAGTATGTTCAACTTGGTCCCACAAGCGGTTCTGCTTCTAGTGAGCAGGTAGCGAGAGCTGGTAGTGGACTCAGTTTAATCGCTAAAACTTAGTCTATGTTGCATAATTTTAACTGACGTTTCGCCTCTAGATTAAACAGTAGACGTATCGGTTGTTGTAGCACAAATTTCTACTACTTTATTCTCTTGTCCCAGCATTGCAATAATGCGTGGTCTGGAGATTGTCGACATGGAGGAAATGGCGGATTGTGCAATTTTGCCCATTCAGACACTGACCAGACCTTCATAATTGAGCATTCAACGAGTTGATGATGAGGATCTTGTTAGACGAGCGCACAGGCATCACCAACACGTAAAAATTAACTTTTTTTTGTGAGACTTCGTCAGCAGCTGAAAAGCTATCAACATCAGGCAAAATTCTTTCGTGCGACTTCATCTCTTTGCGTTGGCAGTCGAGTGACCCCCTGCGCTCTCATTGCGAATGAGAATGGAAAGGGCAACATATTCATATTCAGTCACTTCCTTAAAGGAGTGCAATCAAATCGTTGTGAAGAGACTCAGGACGGACTTTCCGTCTGCGATTGCCTATGGCAGTTCTCGTGGTAAATATTTCCACTATAAGCCTATTTGAATCATAAAGAGCCTATAGTGGCAACGGATAGTGAGGGACCACGGTTGCATCATTGCGGTCCGCTTTGTCGCGTTTGGCCTCATTCAAAATCTCTCTTCATGCTTTAGTCACCAGTGGTACCTTGAATAGCCCGAATGCGTCGCTTTGCTCCTTTTTAGTCTGCTTCATCCTTAATTGATCGCAATTGCTACCCTTGATTTTTCTCTTATTTTTCATTTCGTAGTAAATTGTAGCAAAAGTGAGCTGATTGACATAAAGGAGCCCATTCTAACAGCTAACATTTGATAACATCTAAACGTCACTGTGCATTTTCTCCCTTTCTAGCTTCACCCTTAATTGTTTCCCTCCATTTTTTGTTCCTCGTATTTGCTTTCTCATGTTTTTAAGAAATAGTAGCAAATAGGATCTGGTTGACACATTCCACATTGCACTTTACCTCATTTCCTTTTGCGATGGTAAATACTAGAGTCCTTTATTTGTTAGACATTGATGCAATGCTCTGATTTACGTGAGGGACGCCTAGATTTTATTTGTTTGGGGTTCGGCTCACCTTCGTGCTGGTTTGTTCTTGTCAAATTTAACTAGTTTGAGCAGCATTTATCGAAGTGCTTGTGTGATGGTCATTGCGAGTTAATGGCAGTTATTCGGAAGTGAAATTCCCTGCCACTGCCATTGTTGTCGGGTGAGTCAGATTACGATAGCTAGAGTATGGGTAAGGCACGGAACAGAGGTAATCGGTGATCAGAGATTAAAATATGTCAGGGATCTTGAGAAGACATGTCAAAGGTAGTTACCCTTGTCGTAATTTAGAGTTGAGGGGTGTTTTGTGGTTAATGCACAAAATTGTATGTTCGGAGATTTGCAATATCTGCTTACCTTGGTCGTCTACCTCTTCATTTCCAAGGTGAGTCGGCAAATCTTCACATTGATCCCTCTTCGGCAATGTCATCTAGCCTGAAGTGCCAAGGAGAAAGCAGGGACTTAGTCAGTGTGGCTGATCTTGTATGAGGTTGGCGCTCCTTCAGCGTCTTCTGCTTCATCTCGGCATAGAGATGAGACACTACAGCTCTCCAGTTGAGAGTCCAACAACCGTCGAACGACAGGTTTGCCATTTTTACTTACTACCGCTTGCACTGCATCCCGTCATTTGCAGCTCTCACACAGGCAACATGGATTACTGGCGATAAAGAGAACGAATCGCCTCCAATTGACATAAAAGTTTACATCAGTTTTACATGCTACATTGCTTAACTTTCCTCTCTTTAGCATTTGCTGACTCAAAGTCGACCGCCGTGTGAAGCGACTTATGGGGCTTCAATGCTACTCTCTTCCCACCATGAGATGTCCACTTCAATCTGAAGGAAGGAAAGAAGGAATTAAGGGAGTCGCAGGAAAAAAAGCAATTAAATGTTAGAAGTGAGTTTGTGGGTGGTAATGTGTTGGCAATGTGAAGAGTTGAAAGTAATTGGGCAACCGACAGGTCATCCAACGAAAGACCAAAGAAGACCTTGAATCCATGTATACTTAAGCTTACATACACACACCTTCCCGCCTGTGTTTGCACAACACCAAATAAGGTGATTCTCCAAAAAGAGGGAAATTGAAATAGGCAATAACACACATGCAGACTCGGGTAGACAAATAGACAGACAGGCGTGGACATATGATGAGAAGGGCACAGATGGACTAAGGAGGTAGAGGGACTCTCTGCAAGGTGAATGTAGGAAGTGGGCAATCAGAATGGCAGACAGGAGTTCGGCCAGCCTATAGATTACGAAATAGCAGCAATGGTTCCCCTACCCTTCCGAGGGAGTAAGTTGAGAAGAGGAAAAGGAGCAGTTGGAATTAGGGCGAAATGATGAAGAACAAGCTAAAGTAACCAAAAGAAACACAAAAATGGAGGGCTTATGGCAACTTAAGCTAAGCTATGCGAAACAAGGTTTGGTTTAAAGTACAGTGTAGTTTGGAGAGATCTAGTCTAGCTTGTGCTAATCTAATCTGGTCATGTTCCTTTGCTTGATTTAATAATGTCATAGTAAAGAGGACGCCAGCGGTCAGGGAGGTAGAAGAAGGGAAAGGAGAAAGGGGAGAATTTATGTTGGATTGAAGGGATGTGATGGTGAGAGAAGCGCAAGAAGGGCAGAGGAGCAACACGTCCTCGTGTCACTAAAGTGGAGAACAAAGGTAAGGAATTACAATGCAGATGCACTATAGAGTTGGATGCATGGAGTACACGCAGTGGGTCACAAATCGAGATGCAACACCTTAAAGCATATTGAGCGCAGCAGGAGACGAAGGAGACACTTAACATAAATGTACTGGAGATTGGCATCAGAAAGGAGGAGTAGACAAGAGGTCTCCTCTTCACCCACTTCAAAGACTTCATCAAACAGAGTTCTTAAGTGTGCACCTTGATATTTAATATCTACGAGAGGGAAAGAGAAGGCCTTGTTTCACATGTCATGGAATTGTGTCGTGCCAAATGATCAGACCAAATTTGTTGTGGGGTTGACCTGAATGGTAACGTATAAGGCTTCTCTGAGGATGAGACATACACCATAGATCAGATAGCTTTGTCTACTTCCCTCTTATTTTATTTACGTCCGTCGTAAACTAGCCCAGGCATTCGATCTTGTCTGTTGTGGATACAGTCCCATCTAGTCAGATCGGGCTAAGCTCAGTTATGCTAACCCTGCTACAGTGCTTCTGTAGATGAGCATGAGCACTGAACATGTTGCTGTTCATCAGTTGGTTCTCTGGTACTGCTGCTTACTTGGTGAATGCAAAAGCATGAAAGAGACAAAAAGTAAGTGCAGCGCAGTAAGCGTTGTAGAAGTTATGAGACGACTAAGGGAATAGACGACTTACCCCTTAGGAAGGAAGGAGCATTTCTGGTGATCATCTCTGTGACTATCCTTTGACGAATCGGTGCTTTGCATTGCTCAAGACAACAACGTTGCGCAAAGTTCTTCGAAAAGTAAAGAGATGTATTTGCTGCTAAAAGAGACAAAGGAATGACTGAGATAGAGGCAAAGGGATAAGAAGCTGTGGAAGTGGAATATAGAAGGATGGGAAAGGAGAATAGAGGGTTGGAAATGGGCATCGTAGGATGCCTCTGCACAGTGCTGTAGTGCAGCGCGCCTTATTTCTTACCATTTTCTCTCACCCATTCCTGAAGTGAGTAATTTACCCACTCAAATAGCCATGTGACCAGGTATGATATGAAGGATTTGACTTAGTAAAAGGCATTTAAATTTTTTATTCAATGGCACACTCAAAGAGGCCGAGCATAGTTTTCTTTTTCTATGTGACGTGCACTGGATACCGGATGTGGAAACAGTGGAATGATGCGTACGAATGAAGTAATGGAGAGAAAGGAGAAAATAAAACAGGTAGAGTAGAGGCGGAGGATTGAGGCTGGTGGCATGAATTCCCCTTAATTTCTACCGCATTTATCTTTTTTGGCATCTTGATGGCTCTGATGAGGCAGGGTGGGACGTCGGGAGTAACGAAAAGATGGAGAGGAAGGCAACGGAAGCGGAGGCCAAAAGAAGGCCAGCGGCGAGGAGAAAACGAAGCGGAAGGGAGGCACTGGCAAATGACTGAATGGTAGAAATGACACCGCGAAGCAAAATGAATAATGGAAGACGGTAGAAAGCGCAAAAGAGCATCTCTGACAGTTTTTGTGGGATTAACCTCTTACAATCTGACATGTGCAACTCGACTAGTAGCACGGGCATCTCCTATAAGTGGTTTTGTTGGACCGTGAGAGCAGAGAGGTATGAAGTTAGTAAAAAGTTGGCGGCTATTTAGCTAGGAAAGGTACGATTTAGGCCAACTGTTACCTTGATGCTGACCGCAGCTGATTTGTTCAGCTAAATGTGGCGAAATACAAGTTGGGTGAGAGGCGAAGACAGAGCATTTAGAGAAAGGACGTAGGGGAAGGGACAGAGAATGGTTATCGTCGGATGCCTCTGTACAGTGTTATGGCACTGTGTTCCTTATTTCATTTCTTATTCTTCCATGCGTTCTTGAGTTCATTTTATTTACGCAGTCATCAGACCATGCATTTGAGTTAACGGAACCTGAGTTTCTGTCGAACGGCACACTTGAAGACGCAGCACATTATTTTACCATGACAGGTGAGTTCAAATAGAATATCAGCTGTGACAATGCTGAGATGGCGCATGCGAATGAAGGAGAAGGCATTGAGTGCATAACAAACCTTTGGTTTCTAGGATTTCCATTTCTTTTGGTTTTCTGGTGCCTTTGGAATAGTGGAATGGGAGTTTGGCGCGTTGCAGTGGGATCGGATGAGAGACAGTGGAGGTGGTTGATGAGAAGTGGACCGAAGGTAACTACACTCCGGCTGCGTGCCAATTCCAATAGCGGCTGACAAATCTACTCTTCTGCAAATCTTTATTCTTCCATACAGATGAATGTCTTTTGCTACTCTGTGTGCATCTCTACCAAAACGAATTCCTCACTCAGCTGTAAAAATGCCCACTTTGTTGCTCGTTTCGCGTAGCAACGGCGACTAAACATGGTTTCATTTGTGCTGACATCCCACCTTAAATTTAGCAGCAACGAGGTGTAAGATGCTGGAAGGATGCAAGACACGGAAAGAACGGATATGCAACTCTTGACATTCCTTTAACTTATTTACGAAGAAACAAAGCTTGAAACACCGAACATCAAGTAAAGAGAAAATACGCACAAGAGAACCTATCCTAATGTCCACTTAACGAAATCAAAGGTCCAAAACGTCATTCGCACCAAGTTGCGTTCAGTGCTCACTAGTTATTCTCTTGCTTTAAACAATGGTCAGACACTTTAGACACTGTCAGATAGCGTAGATGATCAAAGCAGGAACAAGTGATCAAGCATCTACCTGGTTTAAAACAATGAAGGTGATTGATCGTTTAGTTGTACGTTGGTACGAGGAATGGCAGCACTATGATTAAACAGTTTAATACAAAAAAGTGCATGCACATGGTCCCTATATTTTATCTTCTTGCCCTTACTTTTCCACTTTAGTGCCACGGGATCGCCTTTCATCTCTAAATCCCTCACGCACCTCTCCTTCCCCTCCTCCTACCTCATTGTCTGCCAGCGCCCTTTTTCGTATTCGATTTGATCTGCTAAAAGGACAAATTAGTAGGCAAAGATGAGATGAAGGTGCCTTCAAACCTATACACACACACAGGCACACTCACACGTTCCTGCCTGTTTTCGTAAACACCAATTAAGGCTACTTTCCAAATGGATGAACCCGAAAGTAGACAATGACGCACATACAACCTTGGGCAAACAGACTGACAGGTGTAGAGACAGTGAAAACAAAGAAGGCTGTCCTAAGCAAAAGCGCACATTCTTACTTGTTATTTTAGAGGGTCAGAGGAATGAGTTTGCTAAAAAAAGGATTGAGCAGTGACTGGGCGGTTCACGCGTCATTGGGACGAATTCTTAAAAGTTTTTCAAGACACGCATCCCGATGAGTAAGCGATTGAATCAGTTCAGGAACAGATGGTAGAAATATAGAAAGCAGTAAAGAAGGCTACACCTGAGCAATGTGGGAAGCCATCCTGCAGCGTCTATTTTCATTCCTCTCTTGACCAAGTCCACCCTTACTCCTTCCACATCAGCGACTTCTCGTCCCTTCACCTCTATCCTAATCATTCTCTATCCTCTTTAGCTAAAAATTCATGTTACCCAACCCCTGCTGTAAAAACGCATAGAACACCATTGCCTTTTGCAATGCAAGACAACAATTATTCCAAGCACAGAAGTAAGGGTGCGCATTAATAATGTCCCTTCGTTAGCTCAATAGCAGTATTTAGGGACGGGTCGCCAAATTCTTATCCATCGAGCATGCCTCATCCCCATAGGCGTCTTATGCGCTAAAATTGAAGTCCGCCATAACATTTTAATTTGGCCTGCAGACATTAGGGATCAAAATACACATGGAAAGGCAAAGACTCTCTTTTCTGTGCCTCCTTTCTCATGTCTTACTCCAACGCATCTTCAGAGATTGTTTTCTTTGTCGCCTACTACACTCTATACACTAACATGCATTGCGTCTTACAGGAGACAAATTTTCTACACATGGCATATGATTTTCGCCAGTAACATGTGCCTTGTCTACTTCAATCTAAAATAAGCGGAGGTATAGAGTTACAGGAAGGAAAAAGCGATTAGATGAAGTAAAGTCAATCGATGGGTGGCTGATAGAATGTTAGCAAAGTGTGGAGTTGAGATAGAATGGCCAAAGAACTAGCCATCTTACAGACGACCAAAAGGGATTTTATTGCGCGCAGGACAAAAATGTCGATTTGGTTTAGCTGCTTTTGTGAGATATCAATTCAGGCGACTACCCAAACGACGAAAATAAAGGTAAACAATGCAATATACACAAACTTAGGCAAGCAGACAGAGAGGCGTAGATGCATGGTGGGAATAGAGCGGGCGGTCTAGAGTGGATAGCCAGACAGAGAAATTCTTTACAAAAAGAATATAAGGGGTAGACAGTGAGATGAGCAGGTAGGAATTCGAGCAGCTAACAAATTACGAAGCAAAAAGTAGGAGCAACGTGCTTACTTTTGCGCCCTAATACTAAGTAGAGGAGTAGAAGTAGGAGATGGAATTTAGGCGAAGTAGTGCAGTACAAACCAAAGTGACAGAAAGAAAGATGGAAATCAAGATTTGATTGCAATCATAGCAAAACTTCGTTAAAACAAGATTTAGTCCCAGGCAGAGCGCGATTGATTCAGGTCCAATCTAACTCGTGCTATTCTTTTTAGGCAAAAATCTGCGCACTATTAACTCATGTCGCAACCGAGATTAAGACCAGTGGAGAGATGAAAGGGAACCCACAAAGAGGGCACCGGCAGACGGTGCGATAGGCGAAGAAGTTAAGAGAAGCATAAGGGAGGCAGAGAAGCGAGATGTTCTAATGTCACTAAAGTGAAAAAATAAGGTAAGAAGCTGAATTGTAGGAATTATTCACTTCTATTTTCCGTATGTATTTTTCATGCGAGGAGCACAAACGGTATGACATTAGGTGAGACGCAATACGTGTGAATGTATAGAGCGCAGTATGCGAAAAAGGAGACACTCACCGAAGATGCGTTGGAGTGGCAACAAGAAAAAGAGGCGTAGACAGAAAAGCTCCTCTCCATTAATTTCCAAGACGTCATCAGGTCTACTTCTAGTCAGCGTCTTGGTTCTTAATGTATAAGCGGTGGAAAGAGAACACTACAACTCTCCTTGAAATGAGTTGTGTCGAGTTGATTAAGTGGGTCAATATAAATGGCCTTACTCGAGATTGTCATAATTTAGCCTTGGTCGCTAATCCTGCCTATTCTGACTCAGTCCAAATTAGTCAAGCTTAGACGTACGTACCGCGCTACAGTTCTTCAGCGGTGGGACATGAACATTGAGTAAGTTGTTTTACACCATCAGTCCTCCTGACGCTGCTGCTTATTTGGGGGTTTGGGGATGTAAAAATTAAGCGCAGCACAGCGAGCGTAGTGCAGGATTGAATTTTGCCTTAAGAAATCGGCAATTCACCCCTAAAGGTCGCTATTGGATTAACAAAGAGGCTTTTCTGATGCGAGCGGCAAAGGCGATCCATTTGCCATCGGCAGGAGCAAAGTAATAAGGATTTTGAGCTGAAAGGGACAAAAGCATGGCTGAGATTAGGGGAAAGAGGTAAGAAATCGTGCGTATGGAACTGTGGTGCAGCGTTCTTCATTTCTTCCCTAGTTTCTCCCATTCTTTTCTTCACTAATATATTTGACTACTCATCTAGCTATGTGAGTAAACGACAAAGGAACTGGCTTGAGAAAAAGTACCTGGTTTTTTTAAATGACACAGTAGAAGAGGCTAGTCATAGTCCTTTTTTTCTGTGATTTATACCGGACATCAGATGTGATAATATTGAAACGACTCACAAAAATGAAGTAAAGAGTGAGAGTAGCATTCGGATAGATCTTGAAAGGAGGGAAGAGAAAGCAGGAGCAGGTATGGAAAGAGCAAATTACCTGCATAATGCTATTAATGGGGAAGGAAGACAAGTGTTTGGGAAGCATAAAATATCTTCCAGCTCTCTTAAACCATCTATTCTTAAGACTGCACTGCCTGATTTACTCTAGTCGACTTGACTTTCTTCGTTCCATATTCTCGTACATCCGTATCGTCACTGCTCAAATCCAAACCATTTTATCTTTGTTCTGAGTGCACAAATCTCTTCTTATTTCCCAATTTTCCTTTGTTTCCGTATTCTCTCAACTCTCTTTGCCAATTTAAAAAATTGCATTTTAGTTACACCTAAATGCCAGATTTTATAACAAAAAATGTTGCATGATCTTACAAAGGAAGTAAGCTGCCAAATCCCGATTCTAAGCAGCCCTCGACTAAAAGAGGTTGAAGAGAGCGCATTTCTAGAGTCGTAGTGTCCCAGCTTTCCTTGACGCAGTAGACACCCTACACATCAGCCACACCTACTTTGTCCGAGCTTAAAACGAGAACTGCTGTAACTTCCTTTGCCAAACCGGGATCCCTACGTATCAGCCGCGCCGAAATTAACTGATTTGTGAACAAGAACTGTCGCAAGCAACTAACGAAGGAAGCAGAATGCTGAGTTTTAGTTATAATCCCATTGAAAGCGTTTGCAGAATAAGATGGACACATAACTTTCAATTTGTATCATTTCTGGTAGCAGAGGTACCCAATCGTTCGAGCGCACCTTATCAATCATCTGTGTCAAACTAGGCGCTCGATCATCGACCAAACCTTTCTTTTTGCAATCTGATAGGAGAATTGCCGCAAGTAACTACTAAATTGTATAAGCTGCTAGAGTATAATTCAAATCGAATCTGGTTCTAAATAAATAGAATGTAACGCAGCTCTATATGCTTGCATTATTTTGGCTTTCTTCGTCAAAAACGTCCACTTAACTGTCGGCCAGGTCTAAATTTTTACTACATGACTCGAGGAGCGTCGCGGTTACCAGAGATTAAATGAACAGCTCAGTACAAAAATGAATAGTTGTGGGTGAAAAACCAAGAAAGCGGATCTCAGCCATGCACTCAAGCTATCCTAGTTTTCGTATTGAAATCATTCGCATTACATTGCGTTCATTCCTAAGCATTAACTATCTTAAAATTGAACTGAACTTCACAGAACCGCAACTAATCTAACATTTGACGCACCTTAATGTTCGTTTTCTCGTCTTATCATCAAGACTTCTAATTATAACCACATCGCTGTTAAATAGCTTAAATTGACTAAGAGTTATACGTGGGCTACAGATGTAAGTATGATATCCAGTCGTACTAAGCAATTTTAAAGCGCATTAATAATTAAAATCTTGGAAATAAACAGTAAGGTTTAATTGTCCAGTAAATGGATATTGCTAGTTTATGCACGAGAGGAATAATAAGGAACCATATAATGCAACTAATTCTTACCTAAATTATGTGCAAAGCAGTGCTAAAGGCAGAATTCCAGCCTTGAATCGCTCGGTGAAGGACTTGTGATTAGCAAATTATGCTCCAGCCAGACGCGACATGTTCCACTGAAATTCATGCCCTGCAAGCTCATTTCTACTAAGGGATTCCCAGTGAATGGGACAAGTATCTGACAAAATTACGGCCCTCTTTTGCCAAAATTATGGCATTCTAGTGTAGCAAAGAACTCAATTTACCAACGAGACGGAAAGCAGTTACCGCTGATAACCTCCAAAATGATGAGCGATTTAATTAACTTAAAGACTTGTCTTACTTAACAAAATATGCAATCCGTAGTTAAAATGCGTATTAGAAATTATATACCTCAAGCGCACTTATTTTTGGTCTTAAACGATGCATGATATACTACATTTAATATGCAGAAACAAATGAAAGAGTTTCATAGACATTATTAGAATAAAATCTATCACTAATCATGCGCGTGTGTCTAACTTCAGCAAAATTTATTCCTCGAACTTGCAGCATTAACGAAAATGTGGCAATCTCTTGCGTTGAATTGCTCTGGCATACGGAAGTGGGTACAAGTAGAGTTGTGGGCAGTCCATTGGCTCAAAATACCCGTGATTATGTAGAAATAGTCCTAGCTGACGTCACTACGTTTGTCCTTTGATAACATGCCGTTTCAGGCTGTCCTAGTAGTTGCAATTTATTATTCAAATCAACCTAGACTTATCACAACCTAGCTTGAGCCACCCGCCCTCTAACACAAGTGGTGCGCTAAACAACCGCTTTTATCTAATAATTCGGTCGTAGCAAACTGTAGCTGCTGCACTCCCACCACAATCTGGAGACTCTTGTGGCATGTCAGTGAACCGCCTCACCTCACACCCTCAGACACGTCGATCAACAAGCAAATTTATCATCATCTGCGCAAACTCACTCAACACCCATGTTCTTTTCTTCGCGAAGAAACACGTACAAATGAGTAACATTTTTAAATTTGCTAACGATGGAAAATGAACAGGAATACACAACACTGCGGAGACATCATCGCAACTTGGGGAGGGGGATATAGGCACCAGGAACAATGATGACTCAGGATCTGCAGGGTTTTGTGCTGTTCCAAAATAGAAGTGCTGCCAGAAGACACATCAAATCATTCCACTTGATGCGCGGTCTTCATGGTCTTCACGATGATAGAGGTGTTTCCACACCGACAAATTGCACTTATAGTCCGCTTTGGACAGCGGACCTCCCGTCTGCATTTGGTTCACACCCAACCGACATTTGAACCTGCGAAACGAAAACATTAAGCATGGAATGGGGAAAGCCTCGATAAATAAGGAAATAATGCCCGAAACAGAGGCACTGCCTTTAAATTCCCATGAGCATTCATAATACAGCGGTATCACGCGAAACAGTAAGGGATAGGTCACGTTATACAAGGAATAGTCATCATTTATCAAGAACAGTACAGACCAACGTCCGTGCCTGTGAATACCAAGATGCGGTGATCGACAAAGTTTCTTGTGAAAGGAGGCGTCTACAATCTTAGATACCCGCATCAGCAGGAGTCGTCAACCTAGTTAGCAATTAGACACTTTAAAGGTGCAGACGTCTATCGGCCAGTGGCTATTCCGCAAATATTGGTTTCTAGCTCACCCGCACAGTGGTAATTCCTGAAACCCTTCATTTGTTAAGCAAACTTCACAATTTCCAGTGTATGCTTGACACAACTGCTCAATGCCTTCAGGTGCACTTGTCTTACTACATGGAGATAAACGCTGGATTCGTAGGTTTTGAAAAATACTACACATCCTAAATCTGTCTATGACCTAAGACGAAGTTGTAAGCAAGAGTGAAAATCGCAGAGGTTATTATGAGAAAAAAATGGTACACATCGAGGGCTCACATAAGGAATAGGACAAGGAAAAACCATTACAAACAAAGCGTGCATTATCTGCTTATCAATTTCTCCACTTTGAGAATAGCAAGCCCTTATAGGCCCAAGGCAAAGGTAGCACGGAAATAAGGAATGCACAACAAAACGTCGGTCTAGATTGACAAAAATCGCCTGATTTCGGCTACTAAAGCTAAAAAGAGATCAAAAACTTAAACATAAGGATAAATTAATTAAAAGCTTGGAGACAGGAAAAACGAAACTACGTTAAAATAGCTTGCCTAACGAAATAACCAAAAAGAATCGTTGCTTTTCTCAGCATGCCTTCAGAAAGGTAGAGTTTCGCACAAACGAAGTAAAACTCTTAGGGATCAACGAGCAAATTTATCACCACCTGCGCAAACTCGTTCAATCCTCACGTTCCACTGCTTGCAAAAAAAGCACATACAAACGAGTAACAATTCAAAATTTACTAATGGTGGAGAATTTACAGGAACATACAACACTGTGCAGACATCATCACAGCTTCAAGGGAAGATGTAGGCATCAGGAACGGTAAGGAATCAGAATTTACAGAGTTTTGTGCTGTTCCAGACCAAAGTGTTGCTAGGAGGCGCAATTAACCATTCCAGTGTCCCCACTCCCTCTTGGTGCATGAACCTCATGGACTGCACGATAGTAGCGGTGTTTCCACAGAGACAAATTGCACGCGAATCCCTCTTTGGGTAGCGGACTTCTCGTCCGCAGAACGGAAACAGCAACCATGGGTTGGAGAAAGCCTCCATCAATACGAAGGAAATAAGGTCTAAACAGAGGTGCCGGTTTTGTACAATTGCATGAACAACTATGATGCAACGATATCACATGAAGTAGTAAGATCTGGCTCACGTTACACACGAAACAGCCATCATATATCAATAATGGCACAGACCAGCGTCAGTGCCTATGCATAACAAAGTGCGGTGATGAACCAAGTTTCTTGTGAAAGGAGACGTCTACAATCGAGACATCAACCTGGTCAGCAATTAGACACCTGAGTGGTGTAGACGTCGATCGGCCAGTAGCGATAACGCCAATGTTGGCTTTCAGCCCACCACACAGCGGTGATTACCGAGGCCCTTTATCTTTTTATTTAAGCTTGCAAGTTTCCTGTGTCGGCTTGACACTTAGTGCAGCTTGATGTAAGATTGTGTAGGAGACGAATGCATTCAGGCTAGTGGTTCCGGTAAATTCACCCCGAAATTGTCCTCTAATTTCGAGGGTAATGTAGGGTAGAGGTAGGAGGGAAAGCGGAATTACCTTTATGACTAACCTGACATGCAAGTCAGGATCAGCCTCTGAGTAGTACGCACTAAGCTCGTTCAGCTCAACCACACCAAAACACCTCCTTTACCTCCACCCAGCCACTAAATCCACCTCACAACTACTCTGTGCCTACTATTAAAGCAACCCCTCTTCCACTGTGCCCAACTAAAGGCACATCAAAGGCTGGTTGTTTAAAAAACCGAAAATTGATGCAATAGGCATGGAGCTGTCTCTTGTATACGCCGCACTACACTTGCGCTGCGGCCTGGTCGTCGTCGGCTTGAGTTTAGCCAAGATCAAATGTCGACCACAAACACTCGTCTTACTGATCTATATGAGGACAAACGCTGGCGACCGTGGTACGGATTCATAGGTCGTGAAAAATACTACACATGCTAGAACTGTCTACGATCTAGGAGGCCATTCTCTAGTAAGAAGAAGTTGCAAGTGGGGGTGAAAATCGCAGGGATCACTATGAGAAAAACCTGTACACATCGAAGAGTCGCCCAGGGAATAGGACAAGGAACAACTATTACAAATAAGGCGCATAAGACCTACTCGAAAGTACCCCCCTCTTCTTAAGAATGGCAAGCAATTAGAAGCACAAGGCAAAGGCAGCACAGCGAAAAAGAATTCGCAGCAGGACGTAAAGCTGGATTGACAAAATCTGCTTAATTTCGGGGTTAAAAGCCAAAAAGAGATGAAAAAGAAAATTTGAACCTACTAATGAGTTAATTAAAAGCTTGGAGATGGGAAAAAGGAAGCTACGCTAAAAGTGCTTGCCGAACCAAATGACAGAAATAAAATGCCTGGTTGTTCCTTTTATATCCTCAGAAAGGTAAAATTTCACACAAACGAAAAAAAAATTCGTAGCGAGCAAATGAAACAATGCAAGAGGGCGGTCTAGCAGAGTCATCACAAAATTTACAATTTCATAAATGAATTTAATTTACTTAACATTACACACAATAGTTGAATCTGAGGCGCGAAAACCCCAACATTCTACCACGAGTCTGTAAAGGGACTGATGTCTTACTCTTCGCAAGCGAATAAAAAGCAAAAGACACTCCACCTTGCTAAACGATCGCCTTTTTACTACTTTTCAAAAGCATTAAGCCTTTACGAGAAAATTGCGAAAATGAAGAGAACCAGCAAAGAGATAGTGTCAACCGAATAACGGGAATAACAATTTGTTGGCTTTCAATCGACATCCTCAAAATTACCTAAAAAAGACTACTTAACCAAAACCTCGCAAAGCGCTATGCATGGGCAAGCAGAAAATACATGAAAAGGGCAGAAAACGGCACAATTGAATTGTTAATCATTCTGACGATAATAAGGGAGCTTCCCATGCCAAAGGAAAGGATTAACATCATGTCTACTATCAAAAAAACAAGAACGATGGCACAGTAGGAAGAAGCAACAACGCAAAGGTCAATTGTAAAAACACTACACGTCAAGCACTCGATGATGTGTCTCATGCCTATTGTGATGAATGAGTCCTGCAATCCTGTGGATAGACACTGACCGGTCAATAGTGCGACCCTTAAGAGAGATGCCGATTGACAATATTGATACCCGGTTATGGATTCAGTGTCCATGTGGATGAGTCTAGATCGATGGATACAACCATGACGTTGAGGAACGCAACTTTTCGCATGCTTTTGATGATTTTGGACAACCAACCAGCTAGCATCATCTTGCGCGACCCCCTACTTGAAGACCAAGTCTTGTGTAGCAGATACCACACTTACTCGCTGGAATAGTTATTCTCTGCGCCTTGTAGGAAAACGGATTCAGGAGCACACGAAAGGCCATCAGCACAGTTCTGCACTGACGTGACCCACTTCAATTCCATGGCCCTGGGTGCCTAGTGCGGCCTAGGCTAGCCTTTCAGCACTGATGCATCTCATCTCCGGCAGCACCTGCATTCTTGCAGCCACAGTACTTGACACTTGCCCACCTCTCTTACACCTTCAATCGGCAAATCGAGCGACCTATCAACGTGAAATTGGTGTTTTCACCTCCGCCCCCCCCCACCCCAGCAGCTTTGCATTCGCCTGATTAAAGTGCATCCCAACATCTTAACCATTCAAGATTACTCATTGTCCACTATTTGAATCCTTTCCGTGAACACTGGAGACAGGTCTGTTCCGGCTAGCCTCATATATCCACTTCAAGCTGCCCAAATTGACCCTTCACATGTTTTGCAGGTCGAGAAAGAGACAGGCAAACAGACCGATAGTCGAGAAAATAGACAGATAGGCAAGTATGTAGGCGAGTTGACAGAGGAAGGGATTGAGCCATACGGAATGACGCAAAAGGTCATTAGAAAGCCAACACTAGCTTTACCGCCTCACCTGCCCTCTACCTCTTCATCTCTAACAATTGACCAAGCAGCTGAATAAAAAGGACCAGGAGCGCAAATAAATAACAAAAGAATCCCAGCAATTCGCAAAGTAATCGTCTTAAAACAACATGAGACGAGTAGAGGGAAAGGCGGGGACAAGACGCTACTTGCGACGACTGCCGTATCCAGGTTTCCAACACTGCCATACATATACCACGGAAAAGGCGGTGCACCACAAAAAAGAACTCATGAGACAGACACAAAGCCAACTGATGTCGCAGAGCTAGGGTGCAAATTAGAACACCCCCGGCCTTTGTCCATGTCTGCGTAGGATTTGTCAGCTCAACATCAGACGCCGCATTAAAAAAGGAACGAGACAGACGTCCCATATCGTTAAGCACTTGAGTACAGGGTTGGAGGCCCGCGTGCACCAAACACTTGCCTCCACACCTTGGACATGTCAATGTCGATGACACCCTCCCTCCTCCCAGCATTACCCAGTGCACTTATAGCTCCACTGCATCAAACATACGTGACAGCACCCAAAATCAATCGACACCATTGGCAATAGACCAGCCAATGTGTGCGTGCGTGCTTAAAACGGTAGAACAAGTACCGCGTGTAAATAAGGCAGCTTGACATAACGATGCATTCCATTTCTTTCCACTATGAGCAAATTCCACCTTAACCGTTAATAGCAGCAACAACGCGATCATAAAAAGCAATGTTTCGCAAACGCTCGGAACGAGGACATCACGAAGGTGTTAATTTTATCATCTCCAACAGTCAAATCTTCTGACGCAGACGAAGCGATTCCAACACGATTAATCACATCAAGCAGGAATGTACAAGCATTCCAACGCCACATCTCATGCCGCTAGAGTAAAGCTGATCAAGAAAACCAGCCAGGTAGGTCGTCCATAGACAGCGAAATGAACAGATCACCTCACCGTCGCCTCTCTATCCACCTACACATCCACCAGCCAATTAACACAATCAACAGATAAGTGAAAAGCGCGTAAGAAACAGATGAAGCTAAACGTTTGTCAGTGCACATTTGCCTGTGTCTTGGGGGACGCCCACTGACTATTAGCCGTCAAGAATATTAACCTAGCCAACCTAAGGCAGACGCCAAACCTCCGCGTTCGCCTGTCTCCGCAGCCCTTCAGCCAACTATTAGCCCCAAACAAAAACAGCTAAAGCTAAGGGGAGGGCGAAGGTTACACTGGAACTGCTACATTATTACATTAGGAGGAGTGAACGAACCAAGGCAATCAGCGTGCTGCCTTCCAGGTCATCTCCGTGACAATACGTTTCCAATACACACTTCATTCATAAGCATTTCGGGCAGGCATCCCGGGACACACGCTTCGACAATAGTAAAGGCACGCGGTCCGGTGGTTTACACAAAGAACACTAATCGGGCAGATTCAAATGACATCAGCAGAAGGAACCCGCGAAATTGATAGACATTCAGCGAAACCTGAGTGTGTCCAAAAATGCGCATTCAATTACGAGATGGCCCTCCTCAAACCTGCTAGACGATAAGAAGTAGAGCAGCAGCAAGCTTTCCAACCACGAGTAAATTAATTTGAATCTACTCACTTGATACAACTGTGTGTATTGTCTATGCTACT
Source organism: Taenia hydatigena (assembly GCA_036345935.2). NCBI lineage: Eukaryota > Metazoa > Platyhelminthes > Cestoda > Cyclophyllidea > Taeniidae > Taenia > Taenia hydatigena. The sequence goes on along the minus strand of JADWOT020001603.1, from coordinate 4,555 downwards.
CTGTCGAATGTGGACGAACACTTATTTGGAACTGACAATTCCAGCCCATTGCAGATGCCCACACGTGCAATGAAACAAACTGCCGTGTTCTGCCCATCAGCATCCATTACACTCAAATCGGTACCTACAAATTTACTATACTTTGTGACAAACACAAAAAATCTTGTCTCAGTCAAAATTCTCAAAAAGCACATGCATATTCATTGAAACACGCTAAACGCAACCTTTCCCGATCGGATTAGAATAAAAAAAAGAGTAACGGACGAAAGCACGCTATCTACCCCTCCAAACGGAAAGCGATAACAGGATGCGCACAGTGGACAAATTCAGCCAGTGGCATTACCAGATGCCAATGAGCACAAAAGTTAGAACTGCCAACAATTAAAGTAAACCAGTGCTGAGTGAAAGCACCTAAACAACTGGTGGCAGCGAACAAGCGGAACACGTGGAAAATGAGAAAATAAGAAGAGACAGTTAGCCCTAAACCAGCGTCGGATTCCCACAGAACAGACTGCAGATGTGGCCAGTGCAAAAAACTACACCTCGCGCACAGGCGTAACACCTCATCGAAGTTGGCAAAACGACAAGTAGCGTGCATAAACAGGGGCTTTTCAAATGTGCATAAATGTGCATTTGCACGCACCTCTTAATCCGAGAGTCACTTCCTCCATGCATCCACAATCATCACACTCATTGGAGCGGCTCCTTTCGCCTACCGCTTCAAAGCGCAGGAGTCACAACACGGCACCGCTTGCACCCCACTTCATGGTAGACTTCCAACAGTTTCGACAAAATTCCATCAGCGAACGCTAATTGCCAGAACGCCCTTCAGCGGCAGCATGGCCCTAACGAAGTACCTGTCCTTTGCAGACTCGGAAGAAACATAGCTGATGTGCTGCTTCATTTGTTCAGTCGTCCCATTTTGAGCGGTAAAATGCAATGTTTGCATACACCCGTCACCTGAGTCACCAAATACTCCATTTGAAGAACGTCCTCGAATCTGCAGGAACAAATTCGAACTTCAAGAAACAATGTCAATCAAGACAGCGGATTGATGCGCTGTGCGACGATAGAGTAGGTTGCACGTTGACGTCTCAGTCGCAAAAGAATCATTACGACCTTGGCTTAGGCTTATTCTGATCGGGTCTACCGAAGTTACAGGAGACGACATTCAGTTCTCCAGTGGAGGAGAAAACACTCAACTACCCCTTCGGAGGGCACTGCAGCTATATCCACGTCCAATGAACACGATAAATTCGACCGATATGGTTGCTGCAACAATTTGGAAAATGTAGCTGTCACATTGCATTTGTGAATTTACTTCGGGAAAAGGGAACACGACAAATTCATTGAGAGGCAGCACAGATCACACCAACCTCTAGGTCGGAGTAGAGAGTAAGAGAGAACTCTAACCTCAAATTCTGCACTTTTTCAGCAATCCCTTGGAGCACATTGGGTGCACTACCACAGACAGGTACGTTCTTGCCATCCTTAAGTTATGGACCATCATCGGCTTCATGCGAAGCCTAAAATGGAACAGTTTCTTTCCTTCTTTGACTATCAGAGCTTATCTAACCAAAAAAATGCCGCCAATCAAAACGCAACGTGCCGTCCACATCGACAGACAATGCACGAAACACGACCGATGACCGCGAAACTGCCAAACTTGAAGAATCAATATCGAACAAATATCTTTTAATCGTAAGGATTCTTACAAATACACAAAACACCGTCAAGCTTGGCCTTAGGACAACTGGTATAATTGATCTTTGCGAGCGCATAGAAACCAAATGGAGTTCATCTTCGAAAATCGGTACACAGCTGCAAAACATTGCATCCTATTATAGAAAACATTATACGTCACACAAACTTGGCTGCATTCATTCTAAAAATGAGGGGCAGAAGGTTGCACACCACATGTGAGAACTGAAGCGCTATACTCGAGCAGACTGGGCATTTTGTTGTGAAATTATTAACTTAGATGGCGACACCAATACAGCCCTAATGGGCAGTGAAAGGGTGGCCTCTACCGACATAACTATTACACAATGGATAGGGATGTAGCGCGTTTCCCGCTTGTCTCTTTGTCTTCTGCTTCAAAATCCTTTGAACGAATAGGCCAGAGCTAAGGGACTTTATTGCGAACTTGGGTTGCTCGGGCTACTATCTCCCCCTTATCCCCCGAGGAATTATGACAAAACCATCATCACTAGGTGTGCAATGGCTGCCTCTTCGTCTCTCAAAGTCCCATTTCAACAAAAAAGCATTGCACAAGCTCCGTCTTACTGACCCCATCTTTAGTACTGTCCTCATCGAATGCCTTTCTTCCAGTCATTAAAGTTCAAACTTCATTTTCGCCTTTGCAGAGTCACAGATGCAATATTAAGCGATTGATGGCTATAAGCCTGGTAATGCAATGTAGACGAAACAATTGATAGGTGTTAAAACGTTCCATATGGCATGAACGTAAATGTTGCAAATAAGCAGAGGTAAGTACGACATTAAATCGTGAAGAATCTTCGCTTCCTCCCTCTACAAATTAGCAGCCACACCCCAGCAATAAGTCAACCCACTCAACGCTCACACATGTGGACGGCATGAAAAACCAGTGCATCGCATGAAGGCTCTTAATAATAAAACATCGCATCGATTTCACCTCACATGTGGTTGTTGTTGATGTTAGTGTTAAAAGCCTCATAATCTGACAAATACCTTAGATTAAAACAAAAAATCAAAAAGAACAAGCCTATGATGAGATTTCACTCAACTGTCCCATCAGGAAGTACTTACCAAGGTACCATTCTCCTCTCCCTTTCCTCTCGCCTGCCCGCCTACCTGACACCCACGCACACGCCACACCCAGTTTTCCACTATGTTGGGGCCCTCTTCCAGGCACAGAGTCGCGCCGCTGCCTGCCTGCCAATGCCCTGCGCGAAGGAATAGTCCAAACTAATGAGGAAAGAGAGGAGGAGGAAGAGTAAGGGAGCGCTCAATAGCACTCATTGCTCCTCCAATAATTGCTTTGACACCACAGCAATTAGCCGTCGACAACGACGAGTTCAAGTGCCCTCGATGTAGTCGCAGCGACTTCCCATGGATTGGCTTCTACTTCTACATTCCCCTTTGCCATTATTGCAACCGTCGACAAAGATGCGTGGTAATGTTGGCAGGCAGCCTGATGAGTCCGTGATTGACGACGACGGCGACGACGGCGTTGAGAAGCTTCACGTAGCCAGCGTTGCAATGACGACTACGACGGCGAGGCAGCCAATGTTGGTCAGAGGTCGCCTATTACAACACACAAATACCGTACTTGCGAATTTTTCGTACAACATCGACACCTAGTGCTGCTCACTCGAGTCGCCATGCTTATCACATAATAATGCTTCAAAGGAAGTAAATCTTCCCTTTCGCCGTACTTTGGACCCGCAACCACTTTGACACCATGTAAAACCAAGTGCTTGGTAAGTTCTCGTCCTCGCCTTCCCTCCCATCAAATGAGGCCTCATTCACCACAACATCATTCCCCCCACCTGCCTACCTACCCAAAATACCGCCAGGACAACTTTAATCACAACCCCCTCCGTCCCATTGTTCAACACAGTGAAGGAACCCGAAAATGCGTTGCCATCCAACAACCAACCAAACCTCGCCCAAATTTCTCTCGCGAACTCCATTAACAAAAAAAGGATCCCTAAACACACACACACGTTTATGGAATTAAAAACGAGCTCTAGACAATCTTGAAAGCATCAGTGCACATAGATTTACGTGCAACTAAAAAATTAGTAGATAGCAAGCCAAGAAATACACATCAAACTGCAAAACTAAACACACATACACCTATAGTAGGTGTGAAAAAAAACTCTTAGGCGCTTCTTCTTCTCCTCCCCCCATCGTCTTAGTGTTGACGCAATCACCAGCGCAACTCATCAACCTGACAATTAGCCCACCCCCTTCCTCCACTCAACCCATCACCGCTACACTCCAGTTAGTCTGCTGAGCTTGCAAACATGCCATTCTCAGCCAAGGCTTGTGCCCAACTACATAAAAGATCACACCCACCTCTATGCCATACAACACGCACCGCTATCATCCATGCCGACATCCACATCGCACAATCGAGACGGAGACGGCTCCACGAGCTCGCATTGCCTGTCATTCTACAGACTCATCAAATGTTGCCTCACCACCACCACCACAGTAATTTTTTTAGCATCCGAAACGGAAAAAAGCAAACAATGAAAGAGCCGATGTGCGAATGTCCAATGTGCTGCAAAGGTAGCGCTTCCAAAAATGTCTACTGATAAAACACCTTGAAAAGCAAGCGTTTGAGAGCGCTAAAAAGTACAGTCTGCGTAGTGATGCGAAAGCGTCTCACTAGTCCCTCTGCTTCTACTGCGTCCACCTCACCCAGAAACCAGCTCATGCCATCAAAGCTGAATCTGCCATTAAGCCATCGCCGAGGCCCGCTACACAGCACGTTTCGAAAAGATCACATAAGCGCAAAAAATAACCCCGGTCCCCAAGTCAATGAGTAACGAAGTCGCCAGGT